>SSSI01000029.1:1980-12197 GCA_004796505.1 Oryzaephilus surinamensis
GCAATAATCGATTTGCAATTAGCATTCAATGGAGGCGTGATGACAATACCCCCTCTGGGCCACTAATCTTGTTATCCAGTGGTTGTCTGGTGCGAATAATGTCCCCATATAATATGGTCTCTAACTGTTGTTTATCCATTTGAACTATTCAACCCTTTCACGTAATGACTAATACCTTTCAGTTGGAGAGAAAAATTCGTTTCGCATTTCCATGTGTATCGTATCAACTTTTTTTATCTAGTGTAATACAATTTGTAACATTCTCTGTTTCTTTAATCAAATTTTGCTTGTAAAAATTGGGTAGATGGACGTTATTTCAAATAAATAGCACGTGTGTTGTTTATTTAATAATAAAAGCTCTTTCCATGTCATGTGATTGACTGTACAGTCAATAGATTGTGTATAAATGTTAATGCAACAATTTAACATAAATTTAAAATTTTGTATGGAATTGATTCATCGCGTTTCATTTTAAAATTGTATATACGTATACATTTTGTGTGAGGGCGGTAAAAACAATACATCTATATATGTATATGTGTGTGTTTTGTGAACTGTCAAAGTGTATCACAAATGTAATTTGTTTTGTTACTTTCGAATTGACTTTCTAAAGCGAAATATTGCTAAACTATACACTTTTAGAAAGAACCAATCTAAATTTCGTTTCCAAAACTCTTCTTATACATATAAAACAAAACGCCCTCTTTTTCGGACCAATATAAGGCCAAAAGTATTCGAGATATTGAATAAATTGACTATAGACATATATATATTTTTATATATTTTGTAGGTATATAGATATTTTGTAAATATGTTTGAACAATAATATACAATACTTTACAGACTGGTTCAAAGTATAGAAACTTGCACACATATTTTATTATATTTGAAAGAGAAGTTTTTTTCGTCAAGAATTATTATTATTTGAATTTTCCAATTTTTAACTCAATATTGGAATACGTGACAAAAAGTCCTTTAATAAATTCTACTCCATTTCATTTAATTCTAATAATTCTTGTAGTATATTCTCTATAAAATGCTTTTTTATATGTTTTGCTATTCAATATTATATTTATTTCTCCTAAAAGTCCTAAAGCTCTATATATATTATGAACTGATTGCTATTTATAATAATGATCATCATTGCAAATAAACTTAAAAAATAAACACGACCGTCGACAAAAAACCTACGAGAAGAATGAAAAAACATTGGACAAATGACAAAATGTTTGCCAAGTCCCTGTAGAATCAAAGAGGCGTTAAAGGAGAAATGGAGAATAAGACAGAAAGCTCAAATTCTGGTGTATTATATAAAGTGAAAGGCAAAAAGAAAACACTTTTATGAACTTGACTGAATATACGTGGGGTGTGATAGGGTGGCATCTAAATTTTGGACTTTTCCACTTTCTATATATTAAGATTGTTCTACCTTTGAATTATTTAGTATTTGTTGTTTTATCTTCTTATCATGCGGTTAGATTCATTTCGGCAGTTGTTTATTTTTTCAAGGGATTTTATGTTACTGAAAAAATGTTTTTATACATAATAAGAAAACTCACTCCGTATAAGAAAACAACAAATAAATTAACACAAAAATTAAAATAAACTGATACAAAATGGGATCAAAGTTAATTCATTTTCAGTTTCACTTTTCGATTTATATTATTTTGGAAGGGACAGAAAGAATTCCGCAGACTCAATAAAAAAAAACTGTAAATGATGGCCTTTTGCGAACTATACATAAGAGGAGAAAATGTTGGGGTTGAATGCTGTTAAAGTGGGTTTGGTTTTCAGATATCATAAACTGGCCAAGCAAACGCAAAATTGCGTATTTTTACTACATAGTCTGATATAAAAGGATATACATATACATATATATATTTGATTCTATTTTTATATTCCTCTACTTCCAACCATTGAAAAATCGAATATATGTATATATTTTCCTGTTGAAGATAAATTTGAATATTTTTCTTCAAACAAAATGTTTCAAATATAATTTTTATATAATTTTGTTGCAGTTATTTCGGTGGATGTGCCAGCAGTTGAAGGTAAAAGTGTCAGTTTAGCATGTAATGTAACACCCCCAGGACACGACAAAGTGTATATGGTTTTCTGGTTTCAATATGGATCCGGTTTTCCAATTTACAGGTAAGTAAATTTGCAATTTCTTTTTTGCTTTTATAAATCGCTTTATAATTAAATAAAGACGGTCGAAATAATAATTTCAAATATACCTAGTAGGGAACGTTTCTCTTAATGTTTACTCTTTATTTAAATATGAAATTTTAGTACTTAAAATTTGCAACTTTATCATTTGTTTTGTATGCAAATGTGAATGGCGACAAGTTGATGAATAACGCTGAGACAGTTCTGAGAGGGATTATATTTCAAGTTCAACACTTCATAAAATCTTTTCAACATTCAACAATGGATAAAATTTCATCTTTATTCAATCAATTCATCTGTCAACTCACTAATTTTCACAGCCGCTATTTTAAATTTAAATCAATTTTCATTTAGTTTCTATATTTAAGTTTATATTATATTTTTCTAAAGTTAATATCTAGATTCGATTTTATTTACATAAGTTTACGTTATCCTGTATATTGTGGTGATGAAAAGTTCTTTTTTGAAAAATGTCATTTTGTTAAAAGTCTTATAATATCCATATTCAAATTAAAACACTATTAAAATTTGATTTAACATAAAAACTTTTTAGAGCATTTTTAAAAAACGGTTAGATATACACATAAATAATATTATAAAAAGTTTACTACGTCATTGTTTCATGTGTTTGCACATTAAAATTACATACTGTATTAAATAAATATATGCTATAAAAATAAGCTCGAAAGCAAACAAATGCGAAAATATTCAATATGTATCAGATTAACAATATAATGATTTATGGGTGCAATATAAAATCGTAAAAAGATTTTTTAACGACACACAGGTATAAGGTACATATTTAGTTATCAAAGTGTATTACAATTTGTGTATCGTACCTGAATTTTAATTGATCATAACATTTTTATGAAACATATATTCTTAATAAAATAGTGCACAGTCTAATGACAAATATGGGACTATAAAATATGGACGTAAAATGTCCATGTTAATATTATTAGAGTGTCATATATGACTAATGAGGACTTGGAAGTTGTGTATTTTGTCACTTTGTAGCCTAATAAACTATTTTTTATTTGCTTGGAAAATGATTTCGTTTCGATTTTCTATAAAATTTTATTATAGACGATAATTAAGTAATGTAAATCATTTTGCTTTAATTTAAAACTTTCTTGCACGTATACCTACCTATATGTATATTCGCGTATAAATTTTATGATGGCAAATTGATTTTATGGCATGTAGAACATTATCAAGAAAAATAATATAGCATGTGTATCGACCTTTATAAAGGGTGGCCCCCATAAATCACAATGAATTATCGTATATATATGACTAAGCAAACAATTGGTCCAGCATAAAATGTTACTATATAGGTACGATATTGGGGGGAAAAGAAAATTGTAAATGTGATTTACATCTTTTCCTCAACTCGTTATTATTTTTTTAATTTAAAAATCTTCTTTACTATACGTACACACATATCGAGTTTTCATTAAACTTTACGAGTCTTTATTATTATAAGTGTAATAATAAGCTGCATCTTCGTATATAGTGAAAAGTTTTCTAAACAAAAACGAAGAAAAAGCTCTTGAACACATCGTGTTTGTCAACCATGATAATGAAATATTTAGAAGTTTGCTGCACTATATATTGTAGATTCTTGTGTTAATTTTGTCAAATATTGTTGACTGAAAATTATAAAACTTAACTATCTACAAAGATACGAGAGTTGCACACTTTTTAATATTCTTCTGCACAACTTTCATTAGTTTCAGTTTTGCTACTTTATATACTCGTGTATATACATATATATGTATATGTATTCTGCAGTTGTAAGCAGCTTTTTTGCCATTCATTTCAGACTAAACTGTATTAAGTTTGGTTTTTTCATCCAGCCATATACATATTCTTAATTAAGGACAATTTTACGCTTAACAAACTTAACTATATTGTGTTTTTTGAACGAATATAACAATAACTATAAATATTGCTGTATAATAACAGTATTTTGTTAAATGGATAACTTGTCGTTTTATGTTTACAGCGAAAACATTAAATTAAAACTTATACACATAATATATATAAAGGAAAAAGACATAAACCTTCAAGATAGAATGTATATATATAGTACATTCTTCACAAACAATGAGGTTATTTCTTCTTCAGTTGCATTTATAACATATATAAAATGAAATACCTACACAAGAATGCTATAATACTGTTGTTTGTTGTAGCAAATAGTGAACAGTTAAAAGAATGTCCAGAATTCTACTGGAATTACAATTAAGCGGTCTACAATTAGGGCACTATTTTATAACATCTCTCTGTTCCACAAACAATTCTATTAATGAAATATTTCCCAACATATACACGTATGTTAACAAGATTAATGAATATATCAAAAAAATATACATTCGGTGCGCCCTGTATTTGTGCCCAACAATTATTGTAAATGTTATATACCGTATAATTGTGTTCCAATTAATCATGTTTAAAAAAGTCTCTGTTAAACTAACATAGTGGTGAATATATTATATATGAATGCAAATGTTAGCACTTCGTGTCTTGTGGGTTTAACAGTAAATCATATTTCGTGAGTAACCAGGCCTTTACTACTAAAACAATACATTCGACCCCCTGTACAAACACAATCTTATTGTAATATAATACTAGAATAGAATTTCCAACTAACTATATGTGCATTAATTTCACAATTATATCGCTTATTAATTTTTTTTTAAATAATATATTCCAATTCGACCGTTTTATTTTCCAAATGGTTTACAATTTTTAGCATTACACAAAATGAACTTGTTTTGTATGTGTATAAAAGCAACACAAAGTTACCTTTTTGGTGAGTATATTGTCGTGTTAACAGGAAATGGGATAAAATGATGGTGTATGAACTTTCAAGTAGTGGTTTTCATACTACCAATTCTACATAACATTATACACTAACACAAACTAACGCTATATAATAAAATGTGAACCAGTCATGGAAAAGGGGCAATAAAAAGACCAACAAACCAACCATCAAGTTTTCAATTCTCTTTTCATTTTCTGACCATTATTGTAGAATAAAAATATATAAATCAATATTATACATATGTTTGTACGTATGCCAAATGTTTTGATTGTCGAAAATACACATTTATAAAATATTAATTTAATAGTTAATTTGTTTCAATTCATTTAATTTATGTACAGAATCGCATTTATAATACCAATGACATGTTTACTAATTAACGGGGAATAGTCATTTTAAAATAATTATAATATAACAATTTTGAATTAATATAATTTTAAATTTCTATTCAAATATTATTTATACATTTATATTATTTTTTTTATTATGGCTCATGCAACAAGACTATAATAATAATTATTATTATTAAATGATTACATAATTAATAAAAATTTGAATTTCATTACTAACATACAACACAAATTCATGTACTATATATGTAGGTATATAATTTCTCGTTTGAAAATCACTTTAAACTAAGCTTAAATAATATGTGCAACATGTATAATTCATTAAAGCAAAATACGAAATCAAACATGGAATTCAGTTACGAATGCCATAATTATTAATTTAGATAAGGATCAGCATGCTGGGTGGTATATATGATGGTACAAATGCCTAGTTCATATAATATACGAAATGGTTTCCACTCGAGGGACCAATAAACACTTAGGTGATATACGAATATACCTATACATATATGTATTATATGTTGGTATGCCAATGTAAAATGTAATATCATCATAAAGGATTTGTATTATTAGAGATAATATAATATACATATTATTATATTATGTATAATATAAACTTTTAGTGAAATGACATGAGGAAAATGCCTTGGCATATCAATGATTAGACACGCGAAAAATGTGGAAATTACAAAACAAGAGTGACACTTTTGTCTCAATTTCTTTTTGATTTATAAATGTAATAAATATATGAATAAATGTACATTATATACGAGGTGTTCCACAATAATGTGGAAATATTCTAAGGGATTATTTATGAGTATTATACATTTTAAGAAAATAAGTTCATATAAACACTTGTCCAAAATCGCTTGGTTTTTGAGATACAGGGTGTTAAAGTTTTAAGAAAAAACAAGGTTTTAACTTGAATATTTCAGGAAATAGTTAGAGATATTAAATTTTTTTTGTTTTTGCCTGTTAATGTACTATTTGAAATATCTTATTTAACAGAAAATTTAATAGGGAAACTTTTATATCTCTTGAAATTTTTCGTGTAAATGAGTAGTTTTTGAGAAAAATGTGGAAAACTTAACACGTGTCGTTGTAAATCGAATTTCAAAAAACTGATAATTTTTGAATTGTTTTTAAAATATCTTGGAAGCTAATTTATTTAAGTAAACTAAACGTAAGGAACACGTCTGTAACACCCTGTATATGTATAATAATAATTATTAAAAAATAATATTCGATGAAAGCCATACATATACTTGTATGTATATGTATATGTTGTATGTATAACAAAATGGTTGTAAAATTATGAGTGAAAAGCTTGGCAATTGAAAAAGAGTACGGAAAAACATTAACGCGCCAGTTGAGTGAGAAAAACCGGCTGTACTAATATTAACTTTTACTCCTTTCTCTTTCCATCTCCTTTACAATTTTCTATTTTATACTAACTAAAAACTTTTCATTTACAACTTATAAAAGCTTTTCATGTTCGACTTTGATTTTTTACTATATTGTACTATCATCAAATAGTTACATCATGTTTTACTATTACATTTACAACTATTTTATTATAACTAAATCCGTTTTAATTAAAATATGTATGAATATACATACCTTATATTTTTATTTTTAATAAATCCTCTGTGGTTTGGAAAAATGTTTCCATCTATGCGTATTGTGTATAACGAATATAAACGAAAAATAATGTTTGACATATTATTTAATTAATATTCTTTGTGTACGTCCGCACAATATACACACCATTATTGAATTATATTGTCACATAAATCAACAATATAATGTTTTGGTTTTATAACATGTAACATATTATTTTATTTTATTAAAACAAATATTCAATTTGGTTTTCATCGAATTAATTATTACCAATCATCCACAGAATGTCTATTCATTTCAATTAAATTATTTTTTTATTGAATTTATTCTAAAATAAAATCCAACATCGCGATATCTATTTATATCAGACATTTCTTGATTATTTTAATCAATATGATAGCAATTTTTTGCAAGAGACAGAAAAAAGAATAATTTCACATCATAGCAGAATATAACAATATATATGTATGTAGATATATTATATATACTCGGCCCTTAAAATTTTATTGCAAAATTTTTACACACATTTATTCGTATAATACATGTCTCTTCACAATTACTGCCGATTCCATTTTACAGAATGCTACAATTCATTAATGAGGAAAACGCTTCCCCGTTAATGATGTTCACTCAGTTTGTCGTACAAGGGTTGTATATTCGTGATAGTATTATTATGTCTCCCTTCCTTTTATACACCCTTAAATACATATATGTAGGTACAAGAATTAATTGCTGTTGAAAAAAATGATATCATTTTATAATTACATATTTCCTACAAGTTATGATTTTTTTCTCAAAGAGAAATCACACTTTTGGGCAACTCTAATTTTGTTTTTTCAAAGTTATCTACACTAAAAATGTCATAAATTTAAAATTCCTATTATCTACCTACACATACCCAAAATCTCGTAAACATTGTACACAATTTTGTTTTTATGTAAAATAAAATTTAAATTTGATTGGCATTTAAAGTAGAAGAACAAGATTTTTTATTTAACCACATTTACAGTGTTCCATACGTTTGATATATGTATGTGTAAAATATGAAAACATGCTTTGTTTTGAGGGTGAGTGGTTGAAATAACAAAACCACACACATTTTATATACACAACCGAAGAGAAAAATTGAAAGTCTGTATAAAATGCCACTATTCCGGCAATTATTTAAGCTATGCCTGGTTAAAAAGCTATGAATTTCGTAACGAAAATGCTTTCAGTTTTTCTGTCAGGCACAGAAACGAGCTTTAGAATCATTTGTACACCAATCCAATTGTGAAAATAAACATAACATAATATAAAGAACTGTAACGGCCTAATTATGCATAGAAAAGCCGAAGTACACCTCAACACGTACTTTATGTATTAAATTCATTTTGAACTGTTTTATAAAAACCCTTTTTTTGTATACCTACTGGAAATGGTCCGTGTATAACTCGGTATACTAAAGACAAAGAAATAAAATGTAACTTTTACGTTAAGGGAATGGTTGAACACGAAATTTGTTTACATATTTTTGTATTCTAGCAACCCGCATCTACAACAAACATAGCAATATAAACATTAGAAATGTCGTAAAAAAGGTTCAGTAGAGGTGAAAAAAACAACAAACAACAAAAAGAAAACTCTGTAGGTATATTTTAACACTATGTAGTGCTTGTTCGTTTTATTTTTATTAATAAAAATCATTTTAACCATCCAAAGCATTGTTATTGGGTTTTATACGACTTTTCTCTCTCTTTGATAAAATTACATGCTAAAAAGTGTGGAACAAAGTAAAAAACAGACAACATTTTAGTAAAATGTCGTTGTCGTTAATTCGATACAATTTGCCATGGAAAAGCGAGATGGCACACAATCCAATATACACTTGCAATTTTGTTGGTTTGTGTTTATATTTGGAGGAAAATTGCTGAATATACACATGTTGTTAGCTTGCAAAGTAGTCATTATCGTCCGTAGGAATGCATTTGGAGTTGTAGAAGAGAAAAGTCCTTAATTTCCAAAGCAAAAAGGGGTCAAACTAGCTGTAGAATATATAGGGAGAAAGAGGACCGACCGTTTCCAGTGTCAGTTAAGGCCCTCTAAATAGGAATCTACATAAAAGGAAAACTGTTCATCGTCATCCACCTTTCCTACAACACACCCTATAGAGACTATAGACTATATTGTATACAGAATGGATGCCATTCTTTAGAAATAAGCGACCTTGTTCCCAAATAACTGTCCTATAAAGTCCCTAGTAATGAGTTTCACGTTCACAGGTGTTCGCGTGCTTCTATATTTTAGTCTTATATATTGTATTTAATCGTTATACAGGGTTTACTGTGCAGTAATTACACAATAAGCGGTTTGTTTTGTGGTATAGTGTTTCAATATTACTAATATTACTTTTTATAATAATGTTTACCAAGTGCAGCAAGTTCTACTAAGCTAAAAACAATTTTGCATTAAATATAATAAGCTATAAGTACAGGGTGTTCCAGAATAACGTGGCAATATTTTAAGGGGCTGTTTTTGAAAACATTTTAAGAAAAAAAGTTCATATTAACACTTGTCCGAAATCGCTTGGTTTTTGAGATACAGGGTGTTAAAGTTTTATGAAAAAACAAAAGGTTTTACTTCAATATTTCAGGAAATAGTAGAGATATTAAAATGAAATTTCACACAAAAATGTTATTTATCAGGTCACATATTTGTACCAAATTTGAACGAAAATGACCGCCTCCAACTATGTTTTTTAATGATGGGGTGTAAAAACACACCCTCGGAACTTTTTGTTTCGCCCTTGAATGTACTATTTAAAAGATCTTATTTAATAGGAAATTTAATAAGAAAACTTTTATGTCTCTTGAAATTTTTCGTTCAAATGAGTTGTTTTTGAGAAAAATGCGAAAAACGCAACACGTGTATCGAATTTCAAAAACTGGTAATTTCTGAATTGTTTTTAAAATATCTTGGAAGTTAATTTAATTTACTAATCTGAACTAAACGTAGTACAAAAGCCTAAATTCAATGAAGGATTAAACTACAAAAGTCATACTTGGGGCGGGTAATTATACAACTTTAACACCCTGTATATGAAAAACCAAGCGATTTCGGATAAAGTGTTTATATGAACTTTTTCTTTACTTAGGAATAAAATAACTCTTCAAAATATTGCCACGTTATTCTGGAACACCCTGTATATGTAATATAAAATTATGAGCATAAATATTAAAATATTTAATGTATGTATATGGAAAATGTAA
>SSSI01000033.1:0-11801 GCA_004796505.1 Oryzaephilus surinamensis
GCGCTTTTAAACAGTCTTGAAGATTTCTGTTTCAATTTCAAATCGCTCTCTGATTCGTCCCAACATTATTATATATCTTTTATATATAATATATTAAATGTAAAAACGATGTGTCAACTTAAATTAAATTCAAATTTACTGCTCCAGTAACATAATCTTCCCTTAGAAGTGGAACTAATGTTGGCGTACGTCTGAAATTAAAAATAACATAACGTCATATTTTAATTATAAGTAGTTAATACGAAAAATTACATCCAAAACACACAATTTCGTTACGTTTTAATTAAGTGTCGAAAAAAAAACACATTAATGAGTAAAAGAAACAGCCATGTTAATTACTTAGAAAATTTTTACAAACTCCAAGACGGCTTTTATGAAAAAAACTTCCTTGCATTACATAGTAAAAAGCTTTTAAACATATTGATATTCTACAGTTGTTTTCAATTACATTTAAACTGTTGAAATTTTGTCTGAAAATGACTTTGTCACCGTTACATTGAAAAAAAATTACTTTAGAAAAAATTTGAAAAAAAAACTAACGTAAAAATGAAACATTTAATTTACTATACAATACACGGCGATAAAACAAAAAAACGAAAAAGAATAAGTGGTAAAAAAACATTACAATTTTTCCAATTTTTCCCATTCGAAATGAAAACAATTAAAATTAAAGTATTGATTTCTTCAAGTGGTTCGTTAAATGAACTGAAGGGTTTCATTATTAAAACAAAAACAATGTTTTATCAAAATATAAAGGGGAAAAAATATGTTTACGTGAGGTAAATAGGGTAATTGTATGGAAAAAGGGTCTTACTCGGCTGTTCCTCGCTGGAAGGTAGATAATTGTTTGGCTTGTGCGGCCCTTGCCCTTGCCAACAGACTCATTACCGTACGTTTTGTGGGTGTCATGGAGGTTCTCGGACCACCTGTCAACAACGGTCTCTTTCTGCCACCAATTACGGATGTTGCAACGGCCGTTGTTGTATTATTTGCGGCCGCCAACACCACCGGCGGCGGCGGCAATGACGCTGCCTGTTGTTGTTGGATGCCAGATAGACCGTTGGTCGGTGATAAGTGATTTCCGTTTGCTGGTGACGATGTGGCTGTTGTGTCGTTTGAAGAATGTGTTTCTGTGTAACAGACACATATAATTCCATAAATAAATACGTTGTAATCTAATCTAAAAACAGGATTTAATAATGACCATCCAAGGGAACATTTAAATCCGAATGTAATTAATTGTTTACGAAAATGTTTTCTAAGAGCGAAGGGACGGAATAAAACCCAATTTGTTTAATAGGCATATTTTCCATCGGAGGTGGTTGTATACATTTGTTTTATTTAATAGAGGGTTGTTTTACAAGGTGAGTCATGTTTTCCTTTGTAGATGAATTCGTTCTATTATTTAAACCAATTATAATAATTTCCTAAAAAATCAACTTCCCACATTTTACAACTGCATTGGAAAATTATATGAAACTGATATTTTTTCAATATTTACTTAAATTCTGCAGCATTCTGTATAAATTCGCAACGAATGCGTGGGTGCAAGTTTCATTTTAATTGAGATCTTTCCGGTAATCAATACATGTGGGATGAAGTTAAAAAACAAATAAAAAAATCGCGATGTTCTTGCAAAATCTGTCCTTGATTTTAACGAAATAAAAAAAAAACGCAAAAGCTCCACCGTTATACCCCGTCCCATCAATTATTAATATGTGTGCACTGGGGATCAATAAGGCAAGTTTGCATTGCAAACTACTTGAATAGTTAACTACATATCGTAAAAAATGATGAAAAATTTAATTCTTCAAATTGGGAACCGTAATAACAGTCTTTCTGTGTGTGTTAAAGTCACATGCACGTTAAGTATTTCAGCAAACAAGCATAAAATAAACAAACTCCACTACTTGACACAATTTTTTTGTTGTTTGTATGGAATCTGAATAGAGAAATGGACTAGGAAATATATGTATATAACAAGGAATGGAAATATTAAATTTTTAATTGTAATAGTGAATTTATTGTGCAAAATATCGTTTTCAGTTCATAACTTTATTGAATATGTTATAAAGCTGAAATTTACTATCTATTACATTATTGTTTATTTAAGGTAATTTGAATACCTACTACCTAACTAATCAACACAGTTTTACTTTTTTTAAATAGATATTCAAAATTAATGAACCAATTTTATGATTTTTTTTTCTTAATGGTATTACAATCGTACCACCTTACACGCATAGTATATGAATATTGGTTTTTCATCAAAAACTATTGTAAGTATTGTTGTAATTTATTGGTGACAAAATAAAAATACACAGTTTGTATGGGTGAAAACAATACATATATGATTAAAGCCTTTTAACCTTTGATGAAATTTAATTAACGTTGTAGTGAAAGTCTATATGTATACACGTGTATTATTAGTATGTTGGTTCTAGAAACCGTAAACTGATATCAAATGCATGCGTTTAGCTATTGTTATGCCTAACATTTTGCAGATAACACACATAATCCGCATTACATTCTAATCATGATTGAAATAAAAGAAATTCATTGAGAATCTGTAAGAGTCTTAAAGGATTTCAATTTCAGTTTATACATCCACCTACGAGAATATTTTTGACGACATGATATATTATATAATACGAGTATACCTAGAATATATATAAATTGAAACATATTGCTGGCGACATAACCGATATGTGGAAAAAATTACCGATTTCATGGCTTTCACACAAAATAACGTCAACTGAATTTTGATCTTGCATCATCATACACACAGAATATTTACGATATTTTCGAATATCACATTTTTTTTCCTATATATTATACACATACATATATTGGAGAAAAATTGATCAAATATTTTTAAATGATGAGAGGGCAAATAAACCATAATGCAAAATTTTAATTAAATCAACAATTAATTTGAATTGTTTTTATGTCAATTGCAAACAATACAATTTTTAATATGAAAAAAGTCAATAATGGATGTTTAATAAAATCAGCTTGTTATTTATAGGTTTGTTTATTTGCATTTGAAATCGAAATAATAATAATGTAGAGACATTTTTGAATTTAATGTGAATAATTTTTTGAAATATTTACATGACTTGTTGTATAAGAATGAATCTTATTAAAATAACTTATCATTTCATGTTTCATGTTACTTTTCAAACTGTAAAATGTAAAAAGAAAAATTTACTATGTTCCACTATATAAAGAAAATGAATTTCGGAATTTTGAAAATTATGAAAATAAATTAACATTAAAGTGCAGTTATGTAATTAAATGAAATTTGTATAAAATATAGGACAAGATGATCTTTATCAAACTGGGAGATCATTTCCAGCTGTTGAATTTCTATATTTATGATGAAAATCGTATACACAGTGAGAGAAATGCGTGGGATTTTCTAATCTTAATCCATATATACTCTCTTTCCACCACCCATTTTACTACCTGGATGGTTGTAGCCACGACATAATAAACAATCATATAAATGCACCTTTGCGACTGGAAAATATAATGTGCCTCACACCTGTAAGAGCCTTCTCGTCCTGGTAATGAACTGGCATATATCACATTCTAGGAATTCCACTACTATGTAAGAGGTTAATAACGAGCAATTCTTCACGTACAACCTAATACCATTTGTGTCACAGAATCACGGACGAGACCCTTCTTAAACTCAATTTCTCATTTTGCCACCTCAATTTCAACATACGTAAATTTTTCATTCAAACACAATATATTTCATGTACGGTATGTGCGAATAAATATAAACTAGTTTTTTTGACTAATTTTTCCATTGGAAAAATTTATCGCTTAATAATTTAGTTCAGTGCATCAACATCAGATAATAAATATATTAGAACTGTTGATGACATTGCCAACAGACTATAAAAAATAAATGAGCATATTTAAATCGATAAGAATTAATATATTACGTGTTGGTTGACTTTTAACACTTTTACATAATTAATGTTTTCTAGAAAATTGTTCATCATATTTAATATTCAGTTGAAAATTTAAGTAAAAGTTATTTTTATTTATCTTCGAAATAAGATAATTTTATGTAATAATAATTACTCAGTTATATTTTATGCAAATGTTTATAAATAAAATTGTAGAAGTTTAAAATGGGTCTGGTTGAAGTCATTTTTTTGAGTGATTTGAATTTTTATAAAAGAAAAAAAGTAAGTAATTCAATAATAGGACCAATATAATATAAATGCATTAAATTTCGATAGACATTGAGATAATATCTCTTTGAAAGGTATAAATGTTATTTTAGTGAGGAAAATGTTTCCTATTGAATGGACTTAAGAAAATCGGTGCATCCAAGAAGACATTATAAGCTTAGAGTTTGATGTTACGTAAAAATACATCATGTTATACGAGTACTCAATGACTCAAATTATATTTATACCGGAAAAATTTGTATTTCTATTTATAAAATTAATTAATGCTCAGTTAATCATGCTTGGGTTTTCATTCCAAGTTGTAATTTTTAGAAATCTTTTGAGTTGTTCAATTCCCTTACGCTTTTTTTGACTAGGTAATTGGAGAATGGAAAATTCAAGTTGTGCCAATAAGATCTTGATGGATATATAGTATATCCATCCACTTAATAGATTAAATTTATTTTTCTCAGGAAAAATGCCCAATAGGTACACATATAGAGAGGAATGATTTTTATGAAAATTTTCGGAAAACAAGGTTTTTCAACCTTTTTTATTGACTAATGAATTGTTAATGAAACTTTCTCTATTATACGTATATTTTGCAATCATATGTTTATAAAATACTTTACTTACTAGTTGCAAACAAAAAATTCCTTTTTTTGTGGCAACATACGAGTACTATGCAAATGTGATTATTTTTAGTGGAATAAAACTCATTGAATTCAAATCGGTTTCTAAATTTTTTAGAGAACATGTTTTCAACAATTTTTCAGTTATTAACACGCTCAAACAAAGTACGTTTAAAAAAAGTTGTAGTGTACAAATGATCGAAAGTAAAATGCATTTCTGTCTATAGAAATTTTCATTTGCTTGCAAATTAATTAAACGCATAGTAATCCTGTTTTCGTGAGTATACCTGTTTGGATTCCCCGTAGTGCCGGATGTTCACTATCTTGAGGACTTGGCGGTCCAGGTTCACTAATGTCGCCAGCACTAAGTCTATCCTCACTTGAACATTCCGGACCTGAATTGGTGCCACCACTACCATCATCCCCTTTATTATTATTACGTTGACTTGAAAGCACCTGCATCTCCCACATTTGTTCCTGCCGGATGTCGTCGTTGTAATCCTGTAATAAACAATAAACTAATTATTATTTATATTTAAACACAAGATTTCGAAATACACAATATTTCATCATATGTGACAAAAAAACTTGCAACTGTGACAGAAACAAACTAGTCAATACATATATATCTTTTGTTGAGATGCGATTTTCTTAGACTTTTTGAATATTTCATTGTATTGTATTATGTACTTATTTTTCAACATCAATACCAACTGCTTTCACACAAAAGCACTGAATACACACACATATTTTCCTTCATTCTTTTCTCTTTTTCATATATGCTTCATCAATTTTGCAAAAGGCCAATTCTGATTTTATTTTAATATTATATAAGAGACGATGATGGGGAATAGTTTTTCTTAAACGTATAGTTTGTTGGTGCCATAATTCATTTTTATTATAAGTTTAAAAACCGCCTATCCAATAAAAATGGAACGCTTTATTTCTTGTCATTTATAGCCGAAGAATTGTTATGATGCTAATTCGCTCAACACTATCGTAGACCTCTTTTATTTTTTTTATTGGAAATTCACCCCATTTTTTAGTGTAAAAATAACTTGATAATGAAATATTTATCCAACTAGAAAATAATTAAATTAAATGAACTTGAAAATGAATTACTTGAATATAATACGCATAGATACAAGAAAAAACTCGTACATTTCAGCCAGTCTTGTATTTTGTATATACAAATATTCGTATTTTATCACATAAGATATATCAAAATTGTTAAATTGAATATTTATTTATGCAGAAAGTTTTAAATTGTTTGAAATTAAATTACATCTCTGTCTATGTCTGTGTTAATTATTGTGTATTTTAAATAAGTTAAGCGAATTTCAAGAAGGTGTATTAAAGGAATATCAAATTTACATTTAGATTAATTGTATTAAAAAAGAAATTGTTATCTTCGATAGGCAACAGGTTCATAAAACCTATTTTTCTATTTTTATACTAAAGCATTTACTGCTATAATAAATTTTACTTAACTTAAACGTTTTAAATTGATTTTTTTGTATAAATTATCCGAATTAGATTTTTTTGCATTGATTATTGTTTTCTTTCTTTCCTGTTTAAGAAAATTAATGACATCTAATGTTCACCACCCCTTAAACGAATGTAAGTTTAAGAAAAGTAATTTAGCATGAAACTCATGGAAATAGTTTTAACAGCTATATTAACTTAAATGGCATAAATTTATACGGTTCGAATAAAAACAGTCTCGATTACTTTTCTCTGAGCGAGTAATTTTGTTAATTTCTGACTTTCTACACAAAACTTGCAACTTAATAAGCATAAAAATTGTACGAATATTTTCTTCTATTAAATGATAAGAAGTTTTCGAAACTAGTAACACTATACCACATTACACCAATATTGGTAATATTGTATTCATGGTGGAATTGAATAAATCAAAGATAAATACAAAATGGATTTAAAGTGTATCCTGTCTGTGTTATCAGTTTGGAAAACTTTAAATAGGAAATAGATTTCCTAAGTTGATTCATTAACAAGATGTGATGCTATCAAATTAAAGTCGAAATAATGTGAGAGTACGAATCACATACACTCGATTCACTCGGATTTATGTGGTTTCACCATATGGGGGGAAAGACGAGCTTTAACTAAAGGTATGTTGAGGAATTGATATGCTATATGTACTCTTTGCTTCTCTCTCTCTTGAAACCTCAAGATGTAATAAGTGGCATGTGCATTAAAGTGTACTTACTTGCTCTTCCCATCATCTGAGAATTTCAAACTAAATTGCATAAGTATTGATGCCTTTTTTCATACATATTTCAAGAAATGTATTCTTTAATAGCTGACCATATCTACAGAAAATTGATTATTTGCTAAATGGAGCCTTTAAAAGCTCTTTGTTCTAAAGTACTGGCTTTTGTCCAAATCTAATCTGTTGCATTCTATGTATACAGGGTGTGTTTATTTTTATTTTCTTGCAAAACATTTTACATTTCGTTTAATGATTTTTAAATAACTGCCAATTTTAACGAATTAAATAGTATTTTATTTTAGTTCTTTTCTGTTTTACGTCAACAATGTTTAGATTTTTTTTCGATTTCATTGTTTTTGTAACGCACTGTAAATACAACAATAAGATTGACTTATTATGTAACTTTTATGAAAACTTTATTAGTAATCCTCTTACATTCACATTATTAAATGCATATTGAAAAATAAGTTTTAAATACCTTTTCGTTACAGTATACATCATAAAAGAAAATACGTAAATATATATGTATAAGGACACTTTTGACGACATAACAATTTTCCAGCACTTTTGAAATAATCTGTCTGACAATAATCCTATAGAGAAACTTTTCAAAAGTGAAACTTTTCCATTTTTAATGTTATATCTACTTATAGTTTTATATATAGCAATAAAATGGGTACTAAAATATATTTGATTTTGAATTTTGCGGTTAGAATTTGAGTACTCACTTGAGATTTGTTTAATTATTTTAGATTATTTAGACGGTGTATTGTTACTAAAACTATTAAATTTGATAGTTATCAAAACTAGGTGACAGCTTTCTTGACAATTACAAATGAGACTAAATGGAAATTTCATTATTTAACTTACATTATGGGTTTACCTATTATACCTAGTATAAATGTTCTATTTACTTGTACACTTTATCTAATAAATAGCGAATAATTTAAATACGAGTAAACAAAAACTTTTTAATGGCATCAAATACTTGCCAAATACATACATAAATTACAATTTAACTGTATACACACTTTTATAATAAATCGATTGTTTGAATACGTTTATATTAAATAGTACTATAAAACAATTTTAACAAAAACTAAATGTGGCTAGACTAAAACCATAGATTTTATTATTTATTATTAAAATTCGTTGGTGCTTGACTGAAATTTGATGTGAATATTAAATTTTATGCAAATTAACAAGCAAACTAAAAGGGTTCGCACCCTTAAAAGTGTTTTCTTTTGACCTGAACACAAATTTTCCATATAATTTCCCGAAATTAAAAAAAAAACTACATATGTATGTATACCTACATACATATATGCAAACGTAAACGTATATTATTTATAATGAAAAATGTTAAAATTATATATAAATCTTTTAGGAAAAGTTTTACATTAAAGTGCATTCAGAAAATATGTCTTAAATTATTTATTTGCTTCAACGAAAAACTTTTCTAATATCTTTCATCATATATATTTTGAAAAAGAATTTCGGTATATAGAATGTTCGAAAATTGTACACTTATATAGGATATAATTTATCGAAAAATGCAATAACAAAAATTTCTTATTATTATGATTGCTAACGTTTGTAATAAATAAGGAAAAAATTGAGGGAAAAGATACCATCGAAGATATTTTTATCCAAATGAAATCACCTTTTTCCATAAAATTTAAATGCACACAAAGTTCGAAAAGTCGTTTCGAAACATAAAGGATCTGTACGAAGTAGATTTGCAGGTATATATATGAATACATAACAGAAAAAAAGGAACCCATTTGCCCATTTAAAACTGTTTTTTCTTGTTTGTGCAATCTTAAATGGTACAGAAGAAGGGACAATAACATGATGACATTTCATCTATTCAATACACCGATAAATTCAGCTTGTTTTCTCAACAAAATTTCATTTTATTGTTTTGTTTGTTTCCGGCAACAAATACACACACACATATAGTGGATTTTAGTTATATTCTCCAGACAATTTTCTATAGTGTGAAAAAATATATATACGTGTTTCGATTAAATTAAATTCAAACCTGCGTATGTGCTTCTTTTGTTGTGTATATTCCCTTGGCAGATAAACACAATATAAACAATACAATCTGAAGAATACCGAAATAAAATTATATAATATTTTAGTGTGAAAAATCTGCCACTATATGTATATGTATAATTAAATATAATTATATTCATGTATTTCTTCCTGTTTGCACTAATACACTTTCACAAGCTTAATAGAGTAATATTTATACCAATTAAAAATTTTTACGAGTATGTATACGTATGAGTTGGCAAAAAATTGGATTTTTTTTTAGTGCAGCTAGAACGTTTTAGTAAAGAGTAATTTATAAAGTGAATTAATGATAGATAATGTAATAACATTATAATATTCATTATAATAGAAAATTTATGATTATTTAAAAATTTTAAAAATTTTAGTTAAAACGAACTAAAAGTTTTTCAAAAGCCTATTCTGGAAAAACTACTAGCCCAAATTTAATACTGTAAATGGATTAGCATTCAACTTACCCTAATTCATTAATACCTACTATGTATTTCACTAAATGTAGGCAATTTAATTTTTTATTAAACTTTTTTCAAGTTATTTACTCCCAAATGTTCAAATAGCCACTATTTTGTTACTATAATATAGTTAGTGCAGCTAGAAACTTCTAATAAAAAGCAATTTATTACTTTTCTTCTCTGATAGATATGTTAATTTTTATGAATGAATTATAAAGTCTATGGATGCATATACATACTCGTACATATGTATGTATAATCGCGTAGGTATAGTAGGTATTATAAAAAAAACTGTGAAAAACGGAAAAAATTTACACAATTTTCAAATGCAAATTTTTTCAAAAACTATAACTCCAAATTGAGTTTTTTGATGAAAAAGATTAATATTTATATTTAATATACATATGTAGGTATTGGTTTTTAACAACGAACCCAATATTATTAATGTAATGGATTAAATTTTAATTATATATTGCATTTAACAGTCATATATGTTCGAGATTTGCACATTAGAAAACAACCTTCCGCAATTTAGTTTTTTGGTCCAGCGCAGATGTTGGCAAGTTTATTATTTTCGAACGCTTTGCCATACAAATATACGAAACAAAAAGAATTTTTTAATAATTTTATTTTGCCGTAAAAGCTTTATTGTTAAATATATAGACCAAGCATGTGTTGAAATAATAGTAATAATTGTTTGCTACCACTAGAATACATTAGAACAATACTACTTGTTCATTTACTTAAAACTAGACTCGAAAACTTCCTTAATGGATTCCAGCAACATTTGAATTAACTTGAACTTATATATGTACGAATGTGTATAATATATGGTTAACTAAGTGGTGCTATGCTAAGAACTTTGTTGTGGAATTTTTCCTATATGAAATTTTATATATAAGAAGAGTATGGGAGTAACAAGACGACTGAATTTCTTTCTACGAAATATTTCCACCATATTAAATACTTTATGTGCAATGGAATGAAGAAAAGTTAAACGACTTTAAAGTTGAAGTATACATTTGGAATCCAACTAGATTGAATCTATATCTTTTTTTACATTTATTTGAACAAACTAAATGTAAATAATTTTCGATACACCACTTGTTTGCTGTATACGAAAAGAAAATCATCTTGTAAGGCAGTTGAACGAACTAGAAAAGTTGAATAGAAAATATGGCTGTTTACAAATCTTTGTAGTTTAGTTAGTTATCAAGTGCAGAGGTTATCCCTGGAGGAATATGCTTTGTTAAATGTTGTAAGCTGTAACAATTCATGACATCAACATTTATTTTTTTTCCATAAAAGTGTCTCCAGTGAATTGTTTCGCGAAAGCAAAAAAAACATGTTTATAAACTAAACAATAAGCAAAGAAAACAATGTATACATATTATATGAAAAGATGAATGAATTTTTAATGCACAAAGTATAGTGAAAACGGCCTGTTTGATGTGTTTTGAATAAAAAAATTCTCTGATAAAAATTTTTACTCCTAGCTGTTTCTAAGTACAACATATATAAACTGATACTGTAAATAATTATATTTATGTGCATCCAACCTTCAATTTCCATTTACAAGAATGTTGCAACAACTTTTTTACTGTAAACCGGACTTTTCAACACGAACAATTAACAGAAAAAACTTTTCATGTTGAGCTTGTTAAAATACTGTGTTAATTAATTAAATTTTTTAATTACAATTTAGAGACAAGTCGTTATAATTGCATCCATTTCGAATTGCTGAAAAAAGTTGATGCATGAAACATTTTACAAAAAAAAAAAAAAATACATATATAAAAAAATGTTACAAAAATAAGTCCGATATGATTTAATTGGCATTAAACTGTATATTGAATATGTCAAAATGAATACGTTAAAATTTGTAAAATATCAAAAAAATTTCAACAAGCTTTCCACTCACCGGAACTAAAAATCTTCGAACTTCCGCCAAAGCATACGCAATTCGAGCGTGTGCTTCTGCGGGCGTTGCAAATGCACTAATTTCTACATGTAATTCTTCGCTTAAATGCTGGAATTTTGGATCACCACTGGCTCGTAATTCTTCTTCCTGTACACAAAAAAAATTTGTTCGTGTCAAAAATCGTGTATAAAATATACATATATATATGTCACATAGTTGGGACAGTTTTTAAATCATTTACAGGTCCCTGAACAACTTTAATATTCTATAACGGACTTGTGCTCCTGCATGTAT
>SSSI01000038.1:0-14866 GCA_004796505.1 Oryzaephilus surinamensis
AAACATTATTCTATTAAAAAATTTAAGACTAATATTTTCAAAAGTATTTAAATTAAGATGAAATCGCAATTTAACATTTGCTACAAACAAAATTTGGGATTATAAACTTTATAATCAAACCAATAATCCCAAATTTTGTTTGTAGCAAATGTTAAATTGCGATTTCATCTTAATTTAAATACTTTTGAAAATATTAGTCTTAAATTTTTTAATAGAATAATGTTTAAAAATTTATATAAACCTAGGCAACGTTCCACTACCTACTACCTAGGTTTACGTAGGACTACCTAGTTTTCCTAGAACTACACCTATACTATGTTAACCTATGACAAGTTCCACACCTTTTCAAACAAAATATGTAGTTGCCGGGTCCTCCCCGGCTGCCTGGTTTCACCTGCATACAGTTGCATTGGCTATTAACAATGAGTCATTATAGGTCATTTATCACTATCGGCACTTCATTACCACGGTAATTAAGCGACAGTATACAAACCAACGTTATCCACAATCCAAATCCATCTATCCAACATCCCAAAACCACCACCACCGTCACAGCCACCACCATTGCTGCCGTCGTCACATTGTTGCATCGAATTTAAATTGATGACGTTAAGAACATCAATACAATATATATAATAATACATTATATAACGAAAAGAGATACAAAATCAAAATGAAAACTACTTGTGAAATGTGGGGGCGACGAGAAACGAACCCCATTTTCACTTATATCGCCACTGGTGGTCATTGACCGGTAATAATAATATCACCCCTCTATCTCTTTGTTCGTAAATATTATTATCAAGCGTGTGTCGATATTTCTGTGTGATTGTCTTTTACAAGTACATACATATAAGAAGACGAAGATAGTGAAATTCTATTATTAATTCGTCGGTTGGTAGATGAGGCACTTTACTTTCTATACTATATAAGTATATATGGGGTGTTTGACGATTTTGTGGTGATGGGTTTCCGTCCATTTCGTGTTTTTATATCCACTGATTGGGGATGGACGAATATACTCTTATACATTCGGTTTTATACATAACATATATATTATACTCTATATATGTAGTTACGATTACTGCTTTTCCGTATAAAAATCATCCAAACATAAATCAATATGTTTATTATACAGTCAAATTGTGTATGATTGTGTGACTGACATGACTGTTAATTCACTTTTATCTACTAAGCACTTTTTTCTTTCTATACAATACGTAATATATAACATAAACACGATAAATAGTGAATTTTGGGGTCATTGGTTTAACCATCAGGACAAATAAAATATCACGACCGTCATTCTATTTTATGGTCTGTGGAAAAGTGCTTTTGCAATATGGTATTCAAAACACTGAAATGACAGTGATAGGTTTTGTATATGGTTTACTATTGCTTTTGTCTATATGTTAGTATTTAACGATATTTACTAATGACTTCATACAGAATAATATATTCGTGATTAACGTTAATGCACATTCGCAATTTACCAGAAAAAAAAATTAACATTTTTATAAAATATCGCGATAAATAGGGTCACAAAATTACCTAACATTTTAATTTTTTAATTACATATTGCTTATTATGATAACTATACGTAAAAATAATATTTACAATATAAAAGCTCAAAGTTTGTCTCTTTGTGCATATGATTGTTTATTGATTTATTTAAAATAAATGTGTATTTCTGTGATGTGACCGAAAAGAAAAACATATGGGGATCGATTTTAAGATGGGGTGTGACAATGAACCCTTCTAAAATATACAAAACATAATTTATTCTGCACTTACATACATACAAATTTTTTTTCTAATTAGAATCGTATAGAAGTGTGTTATTTTTTCAATTTTAAAATTCCTATTCATAATAACTAGTGTCATATTTGTTTTAATATACATTTAAACATATAAATAGCAGCTGGTGTTAAAATTTACATGTTAATTTATTTTCAGTTCTATTATTTATGAAATTCCATTTAATACGACACAATGTTCAATGCATTTGTGCTTTTGATTTTCCAATTATACTGTCTATGTGTAATATTGGCATATGCATATATACATACGTATATATGTATATATGTGTGTGTATATGTGACGGTTAAAGTTTCACCATAAAATTGAAATTACCAAAAACAATAACATATATACAATAAAAGATGGAACAGAAAGAGAAAGAACTAAATATAATAATAGTTGCTGACCACCACCGTGAACATAAACAACGGGAAATTATAAATTTATAGATTTACGAGCTAAGGCCAATTAATTTTATGGATGGACCTATGCAGATCGGACCCAATAAATTCGTTCATAAAAAAAATTGAGCTTTACACGCGTGTTTGGATAATATAAACAAAATTAAAAAAACTTAACACATAATTCAAATATGCTATATATGTATGTATATAGCAAAGGGTGGGACAAATTTCTTGTTTTTATAGTGTTTGCAGAACTTTAATACTTTTAGGGGTGTGTAAATGACTGAATAACTGTAGAGAAATTTGCATATCGAAGGTTATTTTTTTTTTCATTTCAATTCAACTTCCGCCCCTATGCATCGTACAAACAGTATATGTTAACCCTTTTTCGGTATAAGACAGCACTATATTGTATTCTATTCGATGAACAACAACACTATATTTTGCTGATTCATAAAAGTCGCTCATGCGGAAGTGAAATTTTCACCACCACTTGCCTATTCTAAGTAGTTAATAAATTATTATTTGTTATTACTATTATTTTACACTACATACCGCTACATTACTCTCTGCGGGTACCGACCTACAATTATAACGACAACCTGACGACAGTTTTTCATTTTATATACATATTTGTTCAGGGTTGGACTTGTACAATACAACCACAAGGGCCATCATAAAACCGACCACATTGTGTTACAGTTTCGAATCCAACACTGTATATTTAATTCGTACGAACCCTCAAACAAACAATAATTACAATAAAGCTCTTATCTAATATCATATATACACATAAATATTAAAACCGAAACAAATGACTCTTAATTACAATGCCAACGCATGTTACATTTAAATCTAATTTTATGTAACGACAACATTACTCCGTTTTTTTTTTATTATTTTCGTATGATCTGTGGTTATATTTAAGAAACTAGAAACTCGTTACTAATGTTTATGTCGAGTTAAGTTGACACGATATGTTAACACCTTCAAAATTAACGATTTCATTTAAGATATATTCAAATAACAGTGTTGTGTTATTTTTCGAGAATGATTTTTTGGGGAAAATCTTGTATAAACATACAAGTTTCTAATTTTACAAATGTATGCATTTGAATAAATATTTATGCGTTCATTGTTGTCTTTTCTATGTAATATTACATTTTTTTTGTAAAAAAATCCTAACATTGTCCATCAACTGATATTACATTTCAGGGGAATTAATTTCCGTATAATAATTATTATGATTAAGTCCGTTATCCAATTATGTGCTGTTTTTAAACAGCGTTTGCTTCAACTAATATTATTGATATGTAATGCCTCTAATCCTATCGACCGCTAATTCTGCATTGTTGATAGATTTGGTATTATATGTTCAATTGTGAGCGTTAAACCATGGAATCCTTTGACGTTACCATATTATTGGCCCACTTCTGATCCGAAATGGACATCATAAATGAAATTATGTATTATGTATGTACATGAATACAAACAATTATAACGTATAATGTACGAAATGACATAAAATTTAATGAATTTCATATTATTATAATTAATTGATTAAATGAAATAGTAGCACCTGTGGCCTTTTTAGTATGATGCTGTTAATTTTGGTGACAACATGTTCCCTTGTGGAATATTTTCCACCCTCATTCAGCTTTACGACAATCCTCCCTTTCCGAACAAGTACAAGACAAAAATTTCGTTTTATTTTTTTAATTCATACGAATGTATATTAAAATGGATTAAGGGGTGCGTTTTGTTGTGCGAGGTGAAAATTATGCCAACGCTGGTGGATTAATAGAAATTAAAAGATGTAAGTTACGATGAAGAGAGAAATTTCAGGGGGAACGACCAAGAAATATATAACCAAATACGGCCACAATTGCCCCATTTTCCTTCCTCTAACGTGAACTTTATACAAATCAGTGCTTAAACTCTAAAGTAATAATAATACTTAAAGAAAATTTATTAATGCTATTGCGTTGAATATTCCATATAGCTTATGTTCCCTTTATAAAATTATAAAATCTGTTACACAATATTACAGTAAACAGCAATTTGTCGTTTGGTCGTTTTATAGAATATATCTTTTCATTCTTAAATATTTTTCCCCCTTGAAAATTTTTTTAATACATGTGTCCACAAGCCGCACATGTAACCATCTGTTATATAAAAAATATATATATAACTTAAACCGCTAAATAAATAGTTTACCATAAAATTAGGTTATTAATTTTACTTTGAACTTTCAAGAGTATACAAGCATTTTAAATGATGCCTTTTTCACTGATTTTAATGCCGTATAGTTTATGTTCCGTATATTTCGTTGTAGTTTTTTTTTTCAGTAATTTTTTTTTCACTGTTCTCTTGTCAGTCGTAAATTTCTCTCACTTGTTGAAACAGAGAGACAAAATACATACGTACAGAGAGATTGTGTTTATAGGGGGTGTTCACCACCTATTAATTACTAATCTACCGCGTGCTTATGTTTTAATGGAGTGTTATTATTACTTATACTCGGGTATGGGTGGTTTTATATAGGTGTGCAACAACCCCTGTGTACAAAAACACGCACAGCACCGTTAATATATTCTCTCTCAAACTTTCAACATTATGAATGCTGATTTATAACTGGCTTTTCTATATTATCGTCAAGAGACGTATGGGTAATTAACACGTATTAAGTTGTTATTAAAATATCCACCCCTTATTTGTACCCAAACTAAATCTATTACATCTTTGATTTCAAATGAAATTCTTCAACATGAAACGTCGTATAGAGAAATTTGTTACATTGTTGTTGATCATAAACTCCTTTGGGATATTATGAATTTGACCTTTTGAAAATGTCACCATATTTCTAACCTTTATCATGTCCAATGATCAGTACCAGATAAATATACGCATCACCTATGTAAGGGTGTAACCTTTACACATTTGACATTAAGCTTACATATGTGGATCAACCACATTTACCACCCCGCATTTTGCAATTTCTTTTGTAGAATTCAACTTAAAATTCAATCGATGAAGTTGCAAAATGCGTTATTTTCGAAAAATCTATATACACCTACCAGATCATGTATGTGCTTTTTTAACTGTCGTTTAATGTCGACCAAACAGAAGCATTTAAAATAAATTTGCACATATAATATGTGTTATATGACAGTTAAAATTACCTTTTAACAAAAAAATAATAATAAAGAAAAGTTAACCAATATTCTGAACTCATATTGTATAAAATGCATAAATACATATATTTTTTCGAATAAATAACGTTATTTATTTGACAGGGAGACAACCTGTAGATAATTGAATGGACTAAATACAAAGCAACTTTGTTGAATAATACAACACCCAGTAGCACTTTGACATCAATTTCTACAAAGATTTACATAAATAACAGCTCCGTTAAACAATTTCAGTTTTAAATAATTATCGTACCGGGTTGTATGGTCATATATGTATATGTTATAGTATATAGGTTTTTTTTGTACATAGTTAGTTGATTGTTACATGGAAATATAAGATAAGGATTATATTAAATGTTCGTTGTAGTCGTAAAAAATGAATTTAAAATCAAACATTGTAACAAGACTGACATTTAACTTATGAAATCACTGTCAATCAAAATATTAAATTTATTTTTTATTGTAATAGAATCTATTGTTGTTGCGATGCATATACAATTTTTAAGTTATTGTTAGTTAAAATTGATCATTTTGGATAAATACGTAAAAATAGATTATTTTTTTACTTAGAACTGTAATGAGATTTTCTGAAATAATAAATTGCCTTGATGAGATACTTCATTTATAGTTTCGTTAGCTTTTAGGGTGGAAGTAATCCCTATGCTTATTTCTGGAATAAATTTTCAAGAACAAAAATAATTTTCTGGTATTAATACGGGAATTTTAATCTAGCAATGGGTGTTTTTTCAACTTTTGCGATGTCTATTTAAAAAAAAAAGACTCATGTAAAAGCCACACATATCACACTCATATCAGATAATTATTGTTGCTTTACGTTCGCTGATATAAAAATGCAAATTGGCAAGTAGTTTTACATTATTATTTTTCGCATATTTTTTTTTCGGACTAAAGGATAAAATATTATGCAGTCATGTTATTAATGAGGAGGAAGCGGCCACCACACCTAACACATTGTGAAAATGATTCAGGGTAATTAGTGGCCAAGTATGAGTATGAATATTATAGTTACAGATTTTATCGAAAGGTGAACAACACTATTCTTTATTAAAAATGTATAATAATAATATCAACACATACACATACATGTCACAATTATAATAAAACAATTCTTAAAAATCATAGCACTAATTACAAAGAAAAAGAAAAAAAAAACTATTTTGCATATAAGAAAATTAACAAATGATAAATTTTATTCACTGATTATAGAATGACAAGAAAATTATATACGTATAATTTAAAGAGTTTTAATGCTTCTCGAAAAAAAAAGAATTAATTACTTCAAAACAGACGGGTTAATAACATTTAATTGGACTTTAAAAGTACTGAGCTTTCGCGCTTTCGCCCCTGCTTTTGTAACAGTTTTTTTTTCTTTCTGCGAAACATATTTCATATTATCGATATTATGTTATATATGCTTTGTATAGGGAAATTTACGGATGGTTGTAAAGGAAGGACATTTATGATTTGACATCGTCGTCAATTTGACACGTGTTACCACTCTTAAATGTTGTACATTCCATTGTGTATGAATTTTATTTTGTAACACAAGCAAAGTATCCCCACAGTGACATTTACATTTATTCCAACTTATCCGATTGTATTGGCTTGTATAATAAAAAAAAAACTGTATGTATGTTATAAGGACCTTTCCAGATGACACGGTCACATTCGAGTGACACTTTTCTGAACAATTAATTCACTTTTTTTGTGCCTTTTTTCATATATGAGTTGTGTGTACATAATATAATATTGAAACAAATAAAGTGGGAACATTTTACAACAACTTTATGGCATATATAATGTATATTTATGGACACGATTTTTTTTATCGTCTACATATCGCCGAGTTAGCAAAAAAATATGTATATATGTATCTATATGTATATACATATGTATAATATAAGCAAGGATAATAAAAAAGTAAAGCCGCAATATATGTGTTTGTTTATTTGGACAGGACGAAATGCAATCCCTTGGAAAATGTAATCATTTTCAATTGCCCAATATATGATTTCACAATGCGGTGTACAATATCGTTCGTTTGGTTGACGAGCGAGCTGTAGCTAGAAACAGAGCTGTGTGTGTGTAAGGGTTTCGGGAGGGTTGAAAATAGTGTGGAATTGGTGGTGGGTTTTGATGATCGTCAGCGTCAGTCCAAACTCCTGTTAGTAATGCATGTGGGATTATGTGAAAGTGCCTAACTGTGAGACAACCCTGATTCAAAATGGGATAGTTAGCGACAATTCGCATTCCCCCAGTTACCCTTTCCCGGTATATAAACCCCGCTAACACAAAACATTACTGTCACTAACAAAGTTTACATAAAAACGTTATAAAATATGAAAACTGGATTTGTCTATAGGATTATAAAATGAACCACACAACTATAGTATAGTAGATACTAACGAATATATAATATTTTCAAAAACAAAGCATATTTTACAATATTAATTAAATTACAGTGAAATACCATATTTGAAAATTTTATATTTGAAAATACGCTCAATTATCAACACTTTGTAGAAAATCTAGTCAATATCAAACAAAACGGCTAGAGTATTTTAATTTCGGTCGACATTTAAACAATTTGATGTTCAATTTCCGTGCTGAAATTTCTAATTGCAGTGGGCTTGATTAAAAATTTGTGGCCCGTTAATATTAAAATTAATGTGCGCAACAGTCCAACCATGTATATTTGGTTGGTATTAATTAAATTTCGCGTCGCGTCGTCCGACACTTGTCATGCGTTGTGTCAAACATTGTCACATGGCCGTATAGGCAAATTAGCGTTTGACACCATGGAATTTGTAATACCTCTTCTCTGACTATATATATATATGCATTTAGTTCCAAATTCATAATCTCCATATTCACACAGAAGCTTTGCTTGATGAAATATATATATGTATATGTGCATAATAACTTGAATCTGCTTTTACCCGCATTGTTTCATCTCAATTACACCCTTCGCCCCCTCGAAAATGTTTCGTCGTCGAACTTTTTAGATGACTATTCTCGCCCGCACATACAAAACACAAAATTCAACTTCTTTATTCTCTGGCACGAATTTATATTATACTATAGGGTCATAATACTCGTATATGTGTGCAATTATTAATTTTCAACTTGCCAAAAAATATTTTATAGACAAAACACAATAACACTGAGTAGATTTTTATTAATATTATTTTATATATGTAACATGAGTTGGTTTTTATCTTTAGATACCATATATTCGTGACCAAGACATGTAAATTACCAAATATAATCGTCACGCCTTTTAAACAGTGCGTGTCCTGTCAAAATTACCTCATCGTTTCGGAAACTGCCCATTTCATACCAATTCAACATCAAGATTAATATTAAACAATCATGATTTCCCTTTTTTCCGATAAAAAAAGAATCTATAGAATTTTCTACCCTTCTACGATTGATTTTGCAAAAATATCAACACGGTGCAATCAGTTGTGAAGCAGAATATGTGCTTATTAGTGGAAACCAACAGAGTAAATTGGCATTTCACTATATATGGATTCCCTCTATATATTTTTGATTTAGGGACAAAAGAGCCGTATAATGAAGGGATGGTCACCACCATCAGGATGTAGAAGAAGAATTGAAACGCGTACACGACAGAGTGAGCTTTAATATAACACATCAATTAGTGTCTCAGACGAAGCGTGAGAAAACAAACAATTATATGCGAACGACTAGACAACATCCATATAATATTAACTAAAACGAAATATTAGAAGCATCCCTTAAGTGGTGTACTTGTCATGGTCATCCTGTAACCCCTTTTTTCCCTTAGTCACAATACACAATAATTTTGCCCTTTGACCATACCAACTGACCGCATGACCACCATATATAACGCCGCCGCCGCCGCTGGCCAACCAATTCTCCATGGTCGACGCACACCACCGTACCGTATTTGTGTCAATTTGTTGGATATTAGCGACACACAAAAGCGTTTCAATGGTTTTCTTCCTTTTATCAACCGCACAACTATACCTAACTAGATCTGATTCATACGCTACAACTCTTAAACATATCTCCCTATTTCGATGACTTTATTCTTGGATATATATGTATATATGGCTTGTTTATTTCAACATATTTAAGGAATCCATATAGGACATGTGTACATCATTATTTCTGATATAGGTATATATTGGCTGACGTTCAATATGTCTTCCAATATCAAATTACATTTTGATTGGAGAAATCGAAACGACAACAGGTAGCTAAAGCTATGTATGTTATAAGTTTCAGGCATCATGAAACTACGAAGACCACTTTAACAAGACAACATGTTACATGATATCTTTGCCCAATCGGTCATTTTATGTTTCACTTTAATATTACTACACACACTCTTATCCCAGCTCGTATCTATTTGCTGACATATCTGATTTCGTACAATATCTATACGAAAAACCTTTATATATTACGAACATACATATAAGAGTATTTTTATACGTTTCTAAGGGTGGTCCAGTTTGTTTTTTTAATGAAAATTAAATAAACTTTATTTATAGGCATTTGTTTTTAGTTGAAGTTGAAAATAAAACACCTGATTTGGTTGATTAAATTTTTATTAACAGCATTTTTACCATTATCAGCCAATATAATAAATTATAAATTCAATATACACAATACATACATATACATAATATTGAATTACATACGTGTTTAGAAATATTTTTGTGTTTACAGTAGCCGTCAAAAAATTGAACTAACATTAAATTGGAAATATAATACTTTAGTATTCTGATTTATTTAAAGTTTTGTGCAGCTGTTTAAATTATACGTGACAAAATAAAAGGAAAACAAAATGATCGATTATTGACCTGAAATCCATTACAAAATATATAAAACACATATACGTATAATACATACAAATGTATATATATTGATAATTAAATTTTATGATTATGTATGTGATGCATGTTATAAAAAAATGCATATTATAATAGAATATATTAACACATAGCCTAACGTTAACAATAAACTTATTTCCTCTATAGCACGTAAATATTATCGAAAGCTTAAATCACATTTTCACAATTATATACCATTGTTGACAACAACATACAACTTCCACCAATCAATTAAGCCCTAATTACTGCACTAGGGGATACTTTCTAGCCAAAGCCAAAGCCTTATATATAAAAAGGGAAAATTGACATGAATATCTTGATAAACACACGGAACTGTGTGTTTATTAGAATTCATTTAGCATAACGTGTTATACACAATAGATAAATATAGGGGTATTGTAGCTTCTTGTAAATCTAATGATTATTTTATCAAGCCAGTTTGTTTAATTTCATATATTTTTTACTACTCTCTAATAATTAATCAAAATATAACAATGGACGTATATTAAATATCTGGACGTTGCATTGACCACTATTCTAATAAAATATATTTGAGAACCCTGATGGTCTATATCACCTCATTTGCATGCCCATAACAAACAATACATATATAGCAATGCCCGCATCGCTATATTAAAATATAATTGGCAATGACCAGCATAAGTCAACTATACTATACTCATCTCAATAGGATATTATATAGTGAAATTTTCCCTATACGATTAATAGACACATCACACGTGTTTGCAAAACGAACGTACAACTTTTTGCAAAAACATTATTTTAATACCGTTGGATAGGAAATTACATTATACATAACATACAAACATAATCAAACATAAAAACCATTACAAAACAAAAGTAGTTTGTTTTATAATTAAAATTACAATATGTATTATGTTTATTTTTATACAATAGCATTGCATTTTACTGAAACGCAATAAATGCATGAAATATTAATACACAATTTCTCACCCACAGTTTTTAGTACCTCCGAAAATAATACTTAAAACTCTCTCTCCTGCAACGACCTATTCGGATACAAAGATTTAAATACAACAAAAATATAATCTCGGTCCAATTTATATAGTTTAATTTTAAATACATTTAATGCGCAATAACATACATACATTTAGTCTAAATTTATCTTAATATACTTATTCTAAATAACTATATAGAGTAAATATACGTATATGTTGTTCCGAATCTATAAGATGCAAAAACAAAGCGACCCCCAAAAAAGTTCTGGGAGAAAATAATGTTGTATCACGTGTAAATAACGTACTTCTTTGCAACAACACTTGAAGTAGCAAAAAAAAATATAAATAGACAAAACAAACGAAATAATTTTGTCAAATAATACAAGTCATGTACGTACAATTTAATTCAAATAATCCCCCTAATCTCCGTGGAAAAATCTAATCAAATAAACTTATTTCTTTATTTCTTTTGTATAATTTCTAAATAGTACGAGTACGTATATAAATAGGTTAAAAAACATTTAGAAGAAATAGTAAGTAGTTGTATTTGTTGAATAGCAATGACCCATAATAACCAAGATGGAACAACCCCTCACGTTATTTCTAACACAAAAAAATATTCTATATCAAACCAGGTACAGGTTGAACACCTGTTAAGTACCGAGACTTAAAAAAAACAATTTGATTTTTTAACGGAAAATCTAAATACAAGAAAGGTTACAATGTGTATGTGCAACACAAAGAAAGGGTTACTATTATAGTTTTGACAAAAAAAAAACTAAGCTGAAATTATTGTCCTATAAAACTCTAAAGAAAAACAGGTCCTCGTTCATTTCAAGTATTATATTAAATGTAATCGAGACTTGTTAAACTTAAATGGGGAATATGTTTCTTAGTTTTTGAAGAGCTCAATTTTGTTATCTGCATTTCATATATATATGGTCTGATATTTATATTTTAACACGTGTTTGGTAAGACCTAAATAAGTAATGAATAATTTTTTTTGTATAAATAGTAAAGTTTTTTTTATATATTACACACGTGCTTAAGAAATTAACCTAAATTAACTGTAAAAAGTTTTAGTCAGTACACACTTAAAAAAATTAACTTTTTAATTTATATGTTTTCTTTTTTATTTACTTTAAGTATTACTAACACAAATATTTATAAAACTTTTTGACTAGTATTATTAATTGCATTGAAGAAAAACTTAAATGTAAATAGAATTTTACCAACTTGTATAGATTACAATCAATCATCCCTTATTACATTTGACCTGTACGACCCAAAAAGCTTTAGAGATGCTTTTATACTTATAATTTCAACATCTGCTTAAATCAAGTATTTACACAAATATTTTTTTATATCCAAAAACAGCTCTTACAGCCTTTGTTTATTTAAAGGCAACAAATCTTATTTAATAGTAAAAGTGATAAATTTTTATCGTTTAATTTGAATATGTATCCATTACAATAAAATTTGATAATATGTTTATTGAATTTAATCAAGCAAAAGCATAACATCAGTTAAATTTAATTCACATTCATTTGTTAAATACACTTATGGCGGCGAATTGCTTTTGATGGTAATAGTTTCCACAAAAACCAAGGGGGGTAGCAAAATGTTGTGTGTTCTATGTGTGTGTATCTGTGTGTGGATATAGAAAGGGGCGAAGAGGGGGTGGTTTGTTAGGGGCAGCGCGTGAGGTATTCGATAATGGTTGGCGCGACCCTTGTGTAATTAAATCTTCTAATCAACACCTCCATTCATTGGAATAGAGCACAAAGAATGGCCACAACAGACTGCCAATTTAAGAGATTTGCCCTCAATGTCCATCGTCTCTACTACCTACCACTATTAAATAAAATATATATATCAACGTAAAAGATTCGACTATACATGCGAATGTATATACACATATTCCCTGATGGACCATTTATACGGATTTAAGATTTCAAACAACGTATATACAACTTACAAAAGCTCAACTTAATTGAGCAAGGGTCAAGCTTGTTATATATGCAAATGGAGGTTGTGTGCAATGGTGGTCACTACACTGATGGACATTGGTTTAACAGAGTGAAACAGAATTGCTGTTTAATGATTAAATAGATAAATACGGTTGACTCACCCAGTTGGTCCAAAGACAATCCAATTTCAACGTATTTATATTTCTTTTATATGTGAAAATTGAAACAAGACAAATATTAAATTATTAAATGATTTCAGGCTTAATTTACTGACACACAAAAGAGAGATATTTATCTAAATTATCAAAATTGCGTGTCCGTTCTAATGATTAGCGACAATTTACATTATATATACGTATTATGCGTAAACATGCAATCAAAATCAAAAAAAATTCTCAATTGTTATAAAACATGACAATTTGTCTTGTATCGTGTGCAATTGTATTATAAAAAGGGTTTGCACCCTTTTATGTAAAGTGTCATAGAAAACAAATGTGCATAATTGAAAACAACATTTTTAAATAAAATGTAAATATATTTACGTATACGAGTGATGTGTATTTACGAGTTTTTGATTTGTGATCAATAAGATGTTGGCCGAATTAAAAAAAAATATTGGTCCACATTTAATTTCATGAACTAATTTGTGTTATAAAGGTTCTATTACGTTAAAAAAAATTATTTATTACACAAAATGTCTGAATTTTTAATTTTTATATTAAAAAATGTTCACATTTTTACGAACAAATATATACATATGTACAAGTGTGTTGAAAAGACCGATTCTGAAAAAATCATTAGTCTAAATTTAATTCTGTAAACTGATTTGCATTCAGTAGGCCTTATTTCATTTGAAAAAATACTTTTTGTTTCAAAAACTTTTAAAAATTTAATTTTTTATTCAACTTTTTTAAGTCATTTATACACAAATTTTTAAACAGCTGCTACTTTGTTTCTAGTACTGCCAGAAACTTCTAATAAAAAGTGCTTTATAGAGGAATGTTAGGAAAATGTACTGGTGAAAATTCATTAAGATTTGTTCATTAGTTTCAGAGATAAGGCCATTTAAAATTTTTCAATTTGAAAAATTTTTTTGGTTTAACTTTAATTGCAAATTGTGGCCAAACTACAAGTCCTAGTGAACAACTGACATCATGATTGAATTTATTTGATCCATTTCCATTAAAGAGAAAAGCTATTTTGTGGAAATTCGCAAAAAAAATTTTTTCGAAAAAAAAATACCCGACTGAATCGATAAAAATTTTGCAATTTTCGTTTTTCCGCTATATTTTCCACAATTTTCCGAAATTTTCCACGGAAATTACTCATTTCCATAGATATTGGATAGGCGCATCTAATGAAACTATTAGTTTTGCTCTACGATTAATATTTTTCATTTCGTGGGTACTTTTATAAAAACATACTTTTTTTCTATTGGTTAGTCGGAAAATGCGCTATAATTTTTCTCCTGTAATAGATCTATATAATATTAAAGTTTAACATCTCTGTCTTTTTCTAACAAATTTTTTTATTTTGCATTTTTTTTACATTTTTAGTAGTTTTTTCTAAATCAAAAATAGCCTATACCATGTAGAATTTTATAGAGAATTTAAT
>SSSI01000044.1:0-10659 GCA_004796505.1 Oryzaephilus surinamensis
AATGTTGCTATCGCTTCCGGTACACCATCTTGTAATTTGTCTTCAATTGCAGTTGCACCAATTAATTTCAATTTACGTTCAATTAAATTAGCTGCTTCTTCGATTTTTTCTAAAACAAAAAAACCAACAACTTAAATTTAAATTCAAATATACAGGGTGTTCCAGAATAACGTGGACATATTTTAAGAGGTTATTCCTGAGTACATTTTAAGAAAAAAAGTCCTATAAAATCTTGTCCAACATCTCTTCGTTTTTGAGATACAGGGTGTTAAAGTTTTATGAAAAAATAAGGTTTTACTTAAATATTTTTGGAAATATTAGAGATATGCCTGCTAATATACTGTTTAAAAAATCTTATTAAAAATCTTATTTAATAAGGAAACTTTTGTGTCTCTTGAAATTTTTTGTTTAAATGAGTCGTTTTTAAAAAAAATGCGAAAAACTTAACACGTGTCATCAATAAATCGAATTTCAAAAAACTGGTAATTTATTTTGTCGATTTATTGATGACATGTGTTAAGTTTTTCGCATTTTTCTTAAAAACGACTCATTTAAACGAAAAATTTCAAGAGACACAAAAGTTTCTTTATTAAATTTCCTATTAAATAAGATTTTTTAAACAGTATATTAACATGCAAAATAAAAAGTTCCCGGGGTGTGATTCCACCCCCACCAATAAAAAATATAGTTGGGGGCGGCCGTTTTCGTTCACATTTGGTACAAATGTGTGTCTTAATAAATAAAATTCTTCTGTAAAATTTCATTTTAATATCTCTAATATTTTCTGAAATATTTAAGTAAAACCTTATTTTGTCATAAAACTTTAACACCCTGTATCTCAACAACGAAGAAGTGTTGGACAAGATTTTATAGAACTTTTTTTCTTAAAATGTACTCAGGAGAAACCGCTTAAAATATGTCCACGTTATTCTGGAACACCCTGTATATAAATTAAAAACAATGAAAAAATTACATTACTAAGGCAACGTATTCAAATATTATTCATATTTGTTTACGTTACTATAGTTACAAAATGAGTTGTCATAACAACAAAAACTTGTTTACTTTGTTTGTAGGAAACGGTCAAGATTTAAATTGTATAATATCCAGTCTGATACAAATTTTACTCGATCCATATTTTCGTACACGTACCGGTTTCGAATCGTTAATACAAAAAGATTGGGTAGCTATGGGCCATCCATTTACAAATCGTTTAGGACATATATTGAATAAAGACATCGAACCGTCTCCAATATTATTATTGTATTTAGATTGTGTATGGCAATTGTTGCAACAATTTCCGCAAGCATTTCAAATAAGCGAAACATATTTAACAACAATATGGGATTCAGCGCATATAACAATATTCGATACGTTTTTATTTAATAATGAACATGCACGATTCATGGCGAAATCGGTACGAAAACTCCGTAAATTAATAGGAATTTTTAATTATTGGTTTTTTTGTTTGTTGTTGCTTTTTTTTTAGTCAACTTCCGGCCATCCACCATTAATACAGCGCAGCGTTTGGGAATGGCGTGAACAATTCACCGACAAAGATATAATTTTATTTTGTAATCCATTGTATTTGGATTCGTTTAAAGAACGTTTAGAACCGCATTACGGTTTGGCCGGTATGGAAATATGGACACAATGTTATTTTCGTTGGTTGCCCGATTTGGAGATACGAAATGGTGGCCATCCACAAATCGATCTGTGTTGTCGTTTATTAGTTAATGATATATTACATTTACGTGATACAAATGGACGTTTTAATAATAATAGAGATGATATTAACGAATTGTTAAAAAAAGTGAACAGTTTCTATCCATTCAGTCATAATACGGGACAAATAAACGATATGTTGCCAATTAATAATTTATTATTAAGCGGTGATATATTGGAAACACAATCAATACTTAATTTAAATAATGATTAAAGTGTTTTTGTGCCTATATTTATTAATCATACATATATATATATTTTTTAAAAACAAGGCATCTTCCAGATATAAACAACAAAAGCTTCCCAGTGCTAATATAGTTTATAATTTTATAGTATTGTTTTTTCATACATTTTCATTACTATTGTTCTTCTGATTAATTAAGAGAAACTAATTTTTAAATTAAATTTAAGTTATTAATGTACAAGTTACTTTACTAAACCAAACAAATTGTTAATTTATATTTTATTTATAAATATAAAGTTCCGTTTAAAAAACAAAGTTGTTTTATTTATTTGCTGTCATCAAAAAACAAAAATGAGTGAAAACAAGAAGAAAATTCTTCCACCATTTGATATACGCGGTTATTATTCTGAAATAATAACAGATCCAGATGCTGAAGTACCAAACAAGAATGTTAGTGTTGGTGGTGTTGCGAAAAGTAAAATAATATGGCAAGTAAGAACTGAAGACGAATGTCCCGTTTTACAATCAATGATTCAACCGAAGAAGCAAGTGTCTTTAGCGCCGGCCGAACGATGGTTGAGCTTTGCGGATGACCAACGATACGTAAATAATTTATAAATTACAAACAATTTAAATAAACAACTAATAAAACCTATAGAAATTCCCAATAGAAACTTTTAAACCTAAAGTACAATTAGAAGAACGCGTTCGACCATTTACCATAACAAGAAATGTGGCTTTAGAAAGACTAAGACGCGAATATGAGGTAAAATAAATTGAAAACTAACCGAAAAACTACCAGTTTCATTTCTAGAAAGTGAATATCGTTGAATTATTAAAAGACTACCAAATTTCAACCGAAGATCTTCTTCCAATTGAAGAATCAACAACACACGTTCATTTTCTTCCTCTTGAATTGTTCGACGACGAAGAATTCGAAAGTATGTCGCCAAAGAGTTGGTTGGAGCTCGGTTGGATTGATGACGTATTTTATCCATTAATGGGACAAGCATTTGTACCGCCATCACCAAAAATCGATACTTACCATTGGTGTAATGTAACCATTCACGATTACAATATTGAAACGAAATTTTGGTCCGTTTTAACAATGGATGGTTATCAAATTAACTATAATTTACCGAGAATTTTTGTACGTTTTAAATCGGAAGATCCATATTTGTTTTGTAAACGTTTAAAACAATCTGTTAAACAACGATTTGAAGCTGAAGAATTAATTCAATATCGATTTTACATTGATTGTATGTCAGATGTTAATTTGGAGGATTTGGATGAGGATTTTAAAAAGAAATTATTTAATTCAGTTTTAAGAGGAAATGTTAACAGGAAACAACAAGAATTTGACAACGTAATACTTGATTTACATCAAATATTATTATTGTAATTTGTTTTAATTCAGCTTTTAGAAGAAATTAATTTGAATAGAAACCGAACACTAAATACGTTACAGTTTGTAAAGACTATAAAAAGTAATATATTATTAAAGGGAATTATAAATTACGATGAATCGATTGGTAAGCAATTATTGTGTCCGAAATTATCGGAAAAATTAAAAATCATTACCGAAATGCTGGATTTTCGTACAAAATGCGACTATTTTCGTTGGTACAACATTTATATTTTACCAGAAATTTATTTAGCAATGAGTAATGTTGTTGGTGAATGTTTAAATGTTGAGGAAATGTCTTTGTTTACGAAATCTTATGGGATGCGTTTTATCGATTTGTACGAATTCAATGCAATTCAAAGACAAAATGTCGAAACTGTAGTAAAATTGCAAAAATCAAACAGACTTTTTTCATATTTTGTCAAATTGTAGATTATAAAATATTTAAAAAACCCATGGTTGGAAAAATTAGTATTTACAGTACGTATGTATTTGGGCGATATTGGTAAAGGATGGTTCGATTTGAATTTGAAAAAGTTTGAAACTTATCTAATATCGAAATTGTACCGATTTATGGAATTATTAAAATATCGAATGCAAGTAATAGAGAAATAAATCTCTACATCGCATCTTTATTCAATTTTAAACAATTTTTCAGTACGCTTTACGTGTTTTAGTGGAAAATTCAATGGACACTTTAATGGGTATTGTTGAAACACCGTGTTTACCATGCCTTTCAGTTGAAGAAAATTACATATGGGACATAAACGATCTTATTACAAGCCCGTTTATATCGAAAGCTTTACCAATATTCACATTGGAATTGAATATGAATACCGAGGGCTCGTTTTATTCCACAAAAATGGAATTATTTGAAGTAATTTGTGTTTTAAAACCATTTTTATTTCTATATTTACGCAATTTTCCAGCAAGTTTTAGTGAAACTTTTCGACGACACATTATTATTAACACACGAAATTCGTCAACTACATCCATTCTTATTAAAAAATTTACGTTTTCCCAAAGATTTATGTTTATCGTCCGTTGGTTTGTTATCAAATGAAGTTTGTGTTGTCAGAGAACGTTTATTAACAGCTTACAGAAAATCAAATATACCATTACGAGCTTTTGCAAAAGCTTTTGATGTACATTTAGAGTTTTTCAATTTGAATAATATCGAATATGTGGAGTAAGTTGAACAAAAACCACAATTTTAATCGTTATTTTAACGATTTTCATACAGGAATTACAAAAACGAACAACATACAGCCCTTGAAATCAAAGACGAAATATCGTATCAAATCAAAATGATTGAAAATTTAGAAACAACATTACCAAATTTGATTTACATTGGACCATATCATGTAACTGTTGAAAAATTACGTAAACATTTGATAACGAAACGTTACGATTTAAAAATGAGATTATTAGATATGTTTGCATCGCGTATGAAACAATATTTTATTGAAATAATACAACAATATACAACAATTATGACGAAATTAATGGAGAAACCAACATCGATTGAACACATTTTCGAGATACGTGACTGGATCGAAACGGTACCATTAAGTGTAAAAGCATTGGATGAACAAGTGCGTCGATATTTGATCGAATACGACGTTTTGGACATTTTCTGGTATAATTTACCACAAGAAGATTTCGACAATAAATGGGAATCGATTGGATGGCCACACAAAATACAAAAAACAATCGAAACCACTGAGGAATATTTGAAACAAGAAGAAGAACACTTTTACAAATTGCAAATAAATGAAGAATTCGCATTGCAAGAAAAAATCGAAACGTTTACAGTACAAGTTGTGCAAATGTCTGCAATGAAAGACTTTTCCAAAGTCCATGATATTGCTGTGGAAGCCAAGAAAATGTGGAAAGCAATGAAAGAGGCACAAGAAAATGGACAATTGTTGAACCAAAGACAAAAACTGTTCGGTGTACTAGTTGTACCGTTCGATGCACTGAATAAATTGTTGAAAGAATTTGAACCGTATAAAAATTTATGGGTAACCGCATCGGATTGGTTGCGTTTACATGAAATATGGATGGATAATCCATTAATAAACATCGATAGTGATTCAATTGAACGTATAACAACCGATTTATATAAACAAATGCAACGTTTAATACGTATATTTGCTGATATAAAAGCTGTACAAACGATTGCCATTGAAGTGAAAAATCAAATCGAGCAATTTAAACCATTTATACCATTAATACAATGTTTACGGAATCCAGGGATGAAAGAACGTCATTGGAATGAATTTCAACAAATTAGTGGCATCACATTACAATGGACACCAACAATAACATTTAAAAATTGTTTGGAATTAGGTATTGAAAAATATACACAGGAAATCTTACAAATTGGTGAAAATGCAACGAAAGAATATAGTATTGAAAAAACGTTGGAGAAAATGATGATGGAATGGGAAAATAATAATTTAGAATTAACACCATATAAACAAACTGGCACATATATTATGAAAATATCGGATGAAATGCAACAATTATTGGATGATCATATTGTTATGACACAACAACTTAGTTTTAGTCCATTCAAAGGACCATTTGAAGAGAAAATTAACGAATGGGCTGATACATTGAAAATTACATCAGATGTTATTGAAGAATGGATGGATGTGCAAAGGTATGCAATAATATTGCGTATTATACCATCGATACCGCATAATAGCAACCACTGAATATTACAGACAATGGATGTATTTGGAGCCAATTTTAAACAGTGAAGATATTGCCCTTCAATTACCAGCTGAAAGTCGAAAATACAAGTCGATGGAACGGACTTGGCGACGAATTATGCGTTCAGCTGTCGATAATCCGAATGTAAACTCAAAAAAAATTGTATTCAAATTTTTTTCAACAGTTTTTATCTCAGATTATTGGATATTGTGGTGATCGTAAATTATTAGAAAGTTTAAGAGATGCTAACCATGCCTTAGAATTGATTCAAAAAGGCATAACGAATTATTTAGAAACGAAACGCACAGTTTTTCCACGTTTATATTTTCTTAGCGACGATGAATTGTTGGAAATTTTATCGCAAGCAAAAAATCCATTAGCTGTACAACCGCATTTGCGAAAATGTTTCGAAAATATTGCCAAAGTACATATATTTTCCTATAATACTAGTTTCCTATTTTCTATTATGATATTTCCTTTTTAAAGCTTACATTCGAATCCGATTTACAAATAACGCAAATGTTTAGTGCTGAAAATGAATGTGTAAATTTGAATCCAACATTATATCCAATTGGGAATGTTGAAAATTGGTTATTATTAGTTGAAAATTCAATGCGTAATTCTGTACGTACAATATTGGGCGATTCATATCAAGATATATGGAAAACTGAACGAAAAGAATGGGTATTAAATTGGCCTGGGCAAATTGTAATAGCTGTTAGTCAAATATTTTGGACACTAGGAGTTGAAGATGGCATCAAAACCAACAAACTAAATGAATTCTTAAACAACATCCTCTTGACAAATGTAAAACAATATAAAACTTTTTCGTATATACGAGTAATTAATTAAAATGGTGTATGTGTGTGGGCTTTTATTTTAGTTGGACGCTTTACGAAGTTTAGTAAAAGGAACTTTAACATTTATCCAACGTGAAATCTTATCAGCATTAATTGTAATTGAAGTACATGCCCGTGACGTCACCCAAACACTAGTCGAATTAAATATTATCAATGTGAATGATTTCGATTGGATACGCCAATTGCGTTATTATTGGATTGAAGAACAATTAAAAGTGCGTGCAGTTAATGCAGAATTCCAATATGGATACGAATATTTAGGTAATAGTGGACGTCTGGTTATCACACCATTAACGGATCGTTGTTATTTAACATTAACTGGTGCATTGCATTTGAAATTTGGTGGAGCACCAGCTGGTCCAGCTGGCACCGGAAAAACGGAAACAACCAAAGATTTGGCCAAAGCTTTCGCTATACAATGTGTTGTGTTTAATTGTTCCGATCAATTGGATTTTATGGCGATGGGGAAGTTTTTCAAAGGTTTAGCCAGGTTCACATAAATTTCGTTCAAATTCCAAAAGTTCGTTTATTTTTACGAATTCTTTTATATCAGTTCTGGTGCTTGGGCGTGTTTCGATGAATTCAATCGAATTGACATAGAAGTATTGTCTGTTGTTGCACAACAGATAACAACAATACAAAAAGCACAACAGGCCAGAATGGACCGGTAAATGTGAAGCTATCTTCGCATGCATCCATACACCCAATCATTTTTTGTTTAGTTTCGTGTTTGAAGGTGTTGAAATTGTTTTAAAAGAATCCTGTGCCGTTTTTATAACCATGAATCCCGGTTATGCTGGCCGTACTGAATTACCAGATAATTTAAAAGCATTATTTCGACCAGTTTCAATGATGGTACCAAATTATACACTAATTGCGGAAATTTCATTATTCTCATTTGGTTTTTCAAATGCTAAACAATTGGCCAATAAAATAACGACAACATTTAAATTAAGTTCGGAACAATTAAGTAGCCAAGATCATTATGATTTTGGTATGCGTGCCGTTAAAACGGTAATTGCTGTTGCTGGTAATTTGAAAAGGGAACAACCCAATATGGATGAACCGCAAATTGTGTTGAGAGCTTTAAGAAACGTGAATGTACCGAAATTTTTGAAAGATGACTTAACACTCTTCAGCGGTAATTGGAAAAAAGTTCCATTTACGCACAATTTAACTATTTTGGGATTTTTGAATTATTTTTAAGGCATTATCAGTGATTTATTTCCGAGAATGATTGAAGAAGCTGTCGATTTTGGTGTATTAGACGAATCAATACGAAACACATGTTTAGAAATGAATTTAGAAGATGTTGATGGTTTTTTTTTAAAAAAAGAACACAAAATCCAAATTTTTCCTAATAAAAATCATTTTTAGATTACGTTAAAAAAGTTATACAATTATACGAAACAACAATCGTACGACACGGTTTAATGTTAGTTGGCCCAACAGGTTCCGGAAAAACTAAGGTAAGTTTATTTAAACAAAAAAAGACAAAGAACATTTTTTTGAATGATTTATTGACAAACAATTCATATATTTTAACATTTATCAAGCGTAATATTTTTATATATTATGTCCATTATAAATTTTCTTTAAAACATTACGTAATAATTGCAATAAACAATGTCTAAATGTTTCCCCACACATTGCGTACAACATAAAATTTATACTAAAATTTGTATAAAATAATAACATGGCAAACTGTTGTGCACACCATAATTTTTCCGATATTTCTGATTGTATTTTACTATTTAGACCAAATTCAATATACAAACGTATAACATAACTGGAAAAAAAATGTAGATAAAAGTGTAATCGGCTTCACACTATAGAAATACCTTGGAAAATTCAATGCAACAAACACTGACGATATAATTAATAACATTTTATTGATATTATCTTGATGATGTATTGAAATTCTAGATGGTTTCGATGATTTTTTTCTTACTAAAAAAATTTAAAATTATTAACATGTATTATACGTAGATATTTAATATTTTATTCAAGTATTTTCAACAGTTTTATAATAACAAAGGTATCCCATTCATTTAATATAAAATGTTTCAACACCCCCATTATATTTAAAGTTTTGGTATTTTCTCATCACTTTTTCCACCCCCAACAGCACAACATATAAAATTTTCGTATATATAATACATTCTTTATATTAATTAACTGTTGTTAAGAAAATTTTGTTTACGTATAAAATTTCTACACGTACACGTGTATTCCTTCAACTTTTCATTTTATTTAATCATTCCAGGAAAATAAGGTAGTTTTGTAAACAGAAATATATGTATGTACATAATATTACAAGAAATCTGCATTAAAATCAAATGCAAACAAAAATTTTATTCACAAGCAGAAGAAAAAAAAAGCCTGTTAATGACATGTTTGTACATTGAATAAAATATTAAATAAGATATAATTATTATTATAACATCCATGAAAACGGAAATATAATTTTTCAATTTAAATTTGATACTTTCTAATAATGCCAATTCTATTACATCACAGATGAGAAAATTGAGATGGCAAAACTATCACAAACATATACTTATAATACGAGTATAATATAAGAAAATTGCAAAACAAAGACTTACAACTCGACGAATATTTCTTTGTCGACAAATTAAACTTGTAATAAGATTCTGATGATTGACGATCAAGATGTTGCGGTTGTTGTTTATTATTTGAATTTGAACTCTATATATAACAAAACAATTATTACAACATCAAATACACTAATTGCACATTTTTTTGTGCAATTTAAAATGGCACAAGTTTTTATTAATTGAAAAATATTCAATTTTGTTAGAATAAGTATACTATACTCTGTTCGTTTTGAGATGAAAATCACGTCATTGTTTTTTTTAAATTTTCTGCAAAATATGTAGGTGAAAATTGACACGTGCTTTATGTTGATAGTCATTTTTACTTTTCTGAAAAGCATTTACAGAAATCTATAAAATTATCAGGCTATTTGAGCTGAGTAAATATGACTGTTCAACCAAAAACAAACATAGTATGTATAAAGAATTTTACGATCTTGTTACAAATTAACAATATACTCTAATTGTTTTTAGTTCAAAGTATCAAAGCATCCCTAAATCTACATCTGTAAATTAGGCTATTTTAGCTGTGTAAATGAGACTTTTTAACTAAATTAATGAATATAGACTATATACTCAATTTTACGGTTTTTTAAGTTAAAATTAAAACGGAATACAAATATTTATTCAAAGTATCGGATTATGTCATCGATAAATCATATCGATAAAGCATCGAATATGTCAAAACTGATAATCTTTTAACAATTTTAATTCGAAGCATTTCTAGATATCTACAATGAGCTAGTTGCACATTTTTTTTTTATTTATTCTTTTAATGTAAAACGTGTTCATGATTCAGAAAATGTACTTACATACTTTTTTCAACGTGCAATAGTTTTTTTTTAAAAAAATGTAAAAACGCAATTTTGACATTTCAATTTTTCTCTTATTACGTTGTGACGTCAGTAAGTAAGAAACTTCCGGAGGACCGGAAATGACAGTTTTTGTTTATAACATAACCTCAATTGTAGTTTTCAACTTTGATACAATTAAAAAATAAGTTTTTATTTAAACTGTTACCTACAAAAATAGTGATAAAGCGATGTTTTGTTCCATTGTATAACAACAAATTGTCGTTTCATTTGAAAAAATTGTAAGAAAATCTTGTTTCACTGCATATGTTTACGCCAGTCAGTAAGATCTTGACAG
>SSSI01000065.1:0-11125 GCA_004796505.1 Oryzaephilus surinamensis
ATAAAATATAGAAATTTCATTGTGTGTATTAGGAATAAATTAAAAAGTGACCGATTTAAGCTATATATTATTGTTACACTTTTATTTAATAATGCAGTTCATATTTTATATAGGTATATAATAGTTTTCTTTATAAATAATTGACCAAATAATTCCTATATGATAAAAATAGTATATAAATGAGGGGTATTATTTATAATATATACAAACGAAAATGTTAGATTATATAGTTGTGAAAATTGATTTGTAACTGAAATTTAAAGTTGGTGAGTATATGAAGGTAATTTAGGAGCATTAATGCATTTTCAATCGCGGTTTCCGTTCCAATAGGAGAATAGATCGATTCAACAATTGTACATCATTCTGGTCACGGGCTCTGACCGTATCTCATAGCACGCATTGTGTTCTAAAACATACTGTCATGTCTGTGATACACCCACACAACCCTCTATAATACATATATATAGAAATCTTTTATATTGTGTCGGTTTTATCAGTGTTGTAAATGTAGAATTTGCTATTTATCAATTAAATAACCACATCTAAACTATTGTATTCATTATCATGTGCATAATATACCCAAATATAGACGAAATTTTATATGTATGTATACATATACACATTTATTTTACTTAAAGGATATTATCTTAAAGGATGTCATTTGAAAATAATATTATAAATTATAATCTATTCTATATTATTTTAACCCTTATTTTAATACACATACACACGTGCATTTGATGTAAATATTATAAAATTGTGCATCCATATAAGCTATTCAACTTAATTAATGTAGGTACGTATATATAGATATATGTACAAGCACATGGAAAAAGGAAAAATCCAGTCAAATCCATAATCCAATCCGCTTAACGTCTATGTAACACATATAAGTTATAACCAGCCAAAATCCTACGATCAATTTCTCTATGGGTTACACGACGTTATCCTTGTTCCTATAATATAATACGTTGAGACTGAGATGAGATGAAAAACAGTGGCGGAGATTTGATGAAACTGTTTTTTTGTTATGAAAAATTTATTTTCAAAAGAAAATGTTTCGGTAAAAAAATATATCTATAATATATATTTACATATTATGTATATGTATATTATATAATTTGATTATATATCATTTTTACATATTATAACTATTGTAGGTAGGTGTAGAATTTTTCAGTAAAAATTTTTTCATATATGAAATATTAAAATTCGGCTTAACAAAAATATAAATTGTATTTATTTCGTTTGGATAATAAACATTATATATATATAAAATTGTATCTGCGCCACTGCTGCACAGAGGGGAAAATGCAAGCCGCTGGGCTAGAGAGAGAGTTCTGCCGTTTTAGCAGTCGCTGGGAGTTTAATTACAGAGACTGGTGGCATCCCCCTGGGACTGGCGGGGCTTCAAGCCACCCTTTCCGCTCCTGTTCACAACTTCTGTCTTCTATCCCCTCTTCACTCCTTTCTATAGAGTTAGAGCAGGCTCAAAGAACCGATTCGCACTTGTATATACATATAGATATAACTTTACAACAATATATAACCAAAGCTCTGCTTATAGGTATGTATATCTACAAATGTCACCATATATAATACAGAAGAGAAACAAAAAAAAATCAACCCCCTTCTGCATTATGCATATATTTTTGGTCGTTTGTGCTTATATTATATAAATATTAATTATATCATACAATTATGTATATTAAACAACTATGTACGAGTATATAGTAAAACCGTTAAATAAAATAAACAAACTATATTTAAAAAAAATAAAATGAAATTTATTAAATATGTATATAATGATAGATTCTTTGTTATAAAACGTTATAAAAATTCAATCATAATTTTATTTCGCTCAAGTCAATTTTCTTTAATATATACTTTAAGTATATTATTCTGGAGTTTTGATAAAAACATTGGAAAATAATCAGTTATTGGTTTTCCTTGGTGAAAAGCGACAACAATATAAATTTATATATATAGTAAGAGAGTAATACGGGCGTCGTTATTATGGCTTGTTTTGTTCAAAATAACTCATCAAAACAGTATACACAGGCCTTTGAGATGCCGAAATGATGGGGGATGATGATGATGATGTCGAGAGACAACATTTCACTCACTTGTGTGCACACCGATACGGCTTTTAACATTCTCGATTTAATATTAAAAGTTTTATATTTATTATTTAATAAATATATATACAACATAAATGTTTTCTCATGTTATAATATAATCAATCTTACAATATTTACATTTATATATTAGGATACGTATTTTGTGAACATGTCAAAGCACACCAGGGCGTGTATATATAAATGTTTATTGACGTTGTCAAAATCAATTTATTTGCTTAATTGCCAGGTTTTACTTTATACTCCCCTATATATTCAATATATACACGTATACCTATATAATGGTAATAAATATTGAATATTGAATATTATTAATTATTAAAAATTAACTCAAGAATAAAACGAGACACATCACTATAGTTTGATGTTTTATATATAATAGACAAAATAAATATGTACCTATATAAAAAGGCATCATTGCTGCAATGGATTATTAATTATTAAATTTACAACCCTGCTGTATATATGTACATATATGACAAAATAGAATTTTCATTCATGCTATAATATATGTTAGTTTCGTATATACAGAAGGGATGGTTTGTCCTTAGGGACTATAGGACCCTCTTATTAACTAATAGCGGTAAATACCGTGTGATGAATGTAATCATAAGCTAATTTTGTAAGCCCCTACTCAACTTCTAATAAAACAATTAACATATGTAATGCAATGGAAAGCATCACAGGCGTTGTTTAAACTTATCCCCAAATGTATATTCAAACGCAATGGTCTGTTATTAAATTTTCTTCTAGTAAAAATAAAAAAATTTTCTCGATAAGGGATTATTCTGCAACTCCTCTCTTGTTACAAATTATTTGCATACATATACATACGTAAACTTTCCAAAATATACTTATTCACAATTCTATTAACATATTTTCTCTCAAATAATATATACATAATAGGAAATTTCTCATAATAGAAAAAATATAAATATTATAATGAGCGCACTTTTTTTCACTATTCCAAATACGAATAATAATTAAAACTAGTCGATTTGTTAGTTTCTATTGTGAATGTATTCTTATTGTGTATGTTAGTAGAAATATTATTGATGTTCATGTATAACAATAATATGTAACAATGCATATTTCCTATTAAATATGAAATGATTTCAAATGAGAAATAATCCCAACAAAAACGTATTTTCTGCAAGATTTGTTCCGAATAGCACTGACTGTGTGCGAGACTAAACCAACCATTGTTGATTTAATTGTTTCCGTTTTTGCGCATCGCGTGTACCCGAAAAAGGGTAGGAGGGTTGATTGTATGGTATGGTGTGATGTGGTGGTGTGTGGACCTAGCTTGTTGGTGAAACTTTAGGAAAATTTACAGTTTCACCAATACGTTTAACAAATCGTTCTATCATTTTCCCTTTTTTTTGGTTCAATACTTTATACACACAAAAAAATTTTTTTCATATATTATATCTACATATGTAGTCTTAATATAACACTTTAAAACTTCAGAGTAAATGTTTCAAATTATAGGGTAGAATTTTTTATGTTTATTAACAGTATTGTGTTATACCTACATTATATATGTATTGACGTTTGTGTAAAACAGTCATCCCTTTGAATTGATTTTTTTGAAAGCTATTATTAAAATAGAACGTAATTTGGTGTGTTTAAGATCGTTGAATTATTAAATGGTCGTCCCTGCTTTGGGAGTTCAGTCGACACCACCAAGCCAAATTAGCTCCCATCACATTTCATGACCATTACCACATCCCAATGCATCAATTGCTTTTACCCTAACTCAAAAGCCAACTATCTCTCGCTCGACGACTTGAATGCGTTCACTCATCTCTGTTTTATGTTACAAAACACATAATAATCAACTGTTCTGTCATTTTATATTTATATTGTGGAAAATACATTGATATATTCACTATACGAAATATTCAGAATAATGCTAGGTAGTACAAGTCTTATATGTACATACAATTAAATTCCATAAGTGAAATATAACCAATTCAATGAAATTGGATAAATTTTGTTACATATGAGGGTTATATAGTGTTATAGAGGGTGTTACCGAAGAATACATTCACAAATGCAACATTTGTTGTTGCAATAAGACACCTGAAATTCGATATTTACTACATCTGTGATACAATCTATTAAGAATAATTTTCTATTTTTATTATTAAACTCAATACAGGATGCATTGCACTCTGATTGATTTATTTAATTATTAAAATTCAATGCATTTAATATAGGAAAAAATTTTACAGTAACTATTGTCAATTTTAACTATTGTTTTTAATAAATATCCAAGAAATTACATAAAACTGTCATACACAACAAACAACAATAATGTTATATGAAAAATGATATTTTCCATAAGGTTAATACCACCAATAAAAATATAATAAGAAATTTAAGTGGCACATTTAAAGAGATCTATTGTTAACGACAATTGACCCGACGTTTATGGCAATTTTTTTTCAATTCTTAGGTATAAAATAAATATTAGTAAGGAAATAGTAAATGTAGATAGCATAAAATAATTCGACACACTTGAAATACAATAAAATTTCTTATAAATTATATTTTATTATCAAATAGGTGAAAAGGTGAACTATAATACTATTTTTTGAATAAATACAGTATGTTGGGAATATGAAGAATTTTTATTTTGTTTAATATAATGTAAAGTTTGACACAACCCTATGTGGTTTGATGTTTGTCCTGTGAAGGGTTATATAATTAGTTTATGGAAACAACATTCTGTAACTGCGACATGGCTCTGTGCTACATTTAATCATATTATAAAGGGAATAATGTATTTATTATAGTTAACAACAGCTAAAGTACTTTGACGCACGTACATTTATAATATAATAGTGGACTACAATATTTGTGCCATCAAAGGGTGAGTTTATCAATAAATTTGTGTGAAAATAATACGTATTTATTTTTATTATATAAAAATGTTCAATGTAATTTTATCTTAAAAGAACAAACAAACTTTTCAGTTTGAAATCTATATAAACCCTTACACACAGTCGATTACGTGTAAAAGATCCAAAAAGAATTCAATTTACTGGATGACAGGTTTTAAAAGCATTTTCTACTATATAGAAAAACCTTTTTCAAACGTACAAATATATTGCTAATAAAATCATTTCAATATATTACCGTATATAGCATATATATTGTTATATATATATGCATATGTATAATAATAAAAAAGTGTGCTTTTTAATAACCTAATAGTAATAACAATTGAGTTTGTGAGCTTTTTAGTCAGCTTTATTTAATTATACAGTCCTTTTATGTTTCTAACAGTTCCTATCTACATACAACGTTATAAATTGTATTATAAAATTATGTTATCACTTTAAAGGGTGTCAATAATGCTACTTTTAACGCAAAGAGTAATTTTGTTACAAAAGCTTATATTTTTATATTTTAACACTTTATATTTCTAAAAGCACTATCTTAAAATCTTAAAAGGTATAAGAAATGAACTACAAATCATATATATAGGGACATAATATTTTCACGTAAATAATTAATTACTTTATATGGGTTTTATAAACATAAATAATTAATTAGTTGGATTAAAAATAATTCAAATGACATGATTATGATTTTAAAACAGAATTAATAAATATGATATAATGTGTGTGTGAAGTTTATTAGGACATCATAAACATGATATTATAAGAATGTAGTTGCTTTCATCCCCCGAGATTGCGGATTGCGGTTTTCAGTTTAGTCTTTCACTGATAACTTCTACTCAAATCCGCTTACAAGCACAAAATTAATAATTGGAATTTCATACAGAGCTTTGCTTCGTCATCACATCCCAACCAACTGAATACTCTCTGTACAACCCCAGATTTTTTTCTCATCTTTTTTTATTTATTATATATATAAAACATGTATACCTAGTATATTTTATCATACATTTGTAAAATAAGGTGAAGAAATTATTATATACAGTGACGTACGTCAAAAATGTTCAATTGACTGAAAAGTGTTAACAAATCATACAAAATCTTACTAATCTTAATAGAATCTCTAAGAAATGTCATATATAATACATTAATACTCTTTACTGCTATTTCAAAAGAGATTGTCAACATTTGTCAGTTAATATTAGTATAAATACACATAATACATATTTTCATTTTTGTGTTGTTCTGGTACTACAATAATATTTTATTAAAAACAATGCTATAAAAATCATAAAATTATTGTATCAATTCTAGTGATTTTCAATGTCCTTTAAATTAAAGATAAAAAATAAACGTTTCACTTCCTTATAGTTTATTGAAAAAAATTCTTACAGTCTAAAAAGCTTCCATAAAATTCAAGAAATTTTCCAATGCAACTTCAAATCGAATTTGAATTTACATTTTGCGACGGCCAGAAACTTCTATTATAAATTTTGTATATGTTTTATTTATATTCAAACAAAATATAAAAATCGTATATTACAGATTATACCTTGGTTGGTACCAAAATACAATATAATAATGTCGAAGCCATATATTACAACTCAATATGTTTTTGTATATGTAACAATAGAATAATAATGATGAATTACGTGGGGATTAGTAGCAATTGGTTCATGTATATACTCTCGAAATACCATTTGTGATAATATATACCCCCCGAATACAATACTTTGTTGGAACACAAAGCCCTCTTAAATGTTAAACCTTTCAATTCATTAATACATTTATCTGTGTGGTACTGGTGCTTGTTGGTTCAAATCAAATATTATAAAAATCTAAAGTGGTTTTCGCACACGACAATTATATAGATGAAAATATTTATTCAGGTATACATTAAAATGTTTAATTTATAATTATAGATGTATTATTCGTATTTTGATGAAATTTTCTACAAATAATTGCTGTGCAAAGATAAAGATTAACAAAATTGAAATCAAAATACATACCTATAAAAACGTAAAATGTCAACAAACACTTGAGAAATTTTCGAGTAATTATTGTTTATGAATGAATATTTTTAGTAACATACTTGAATGTGTCCGTTTTTGAATATTTTTAGTGTATATTCCCTTTTTTTCCTGAAGAGATTCTAATCCTATACTAAATAGAGATTTTTGTGTAACAATAGAATTATATGTAGGGGAGAAACTATGACTTGGAAGAACGTACGAAAAAGAAATGTTTACAAAATATGCCTGTTGTCGAACCATGGGCGGTCCTTATTCGCATAATAGAAATAGGTGTCCAAAGAAGTTATTGTTGTACATTAAGATAATCGGATTAAAATCATATATTTTCTATTTAACATGTACATAACAATTATTACTTGAAAACTAATTCGATAAATAAAGGATATAAATACGTATTGTGTTGTTAATATGATTTTCAACAAAATTTTAAAGGAAGCACAAATTTCATGACATTTATTATATTTTAGTAGTAAAACGTTTAAAATTAAATTATCTCTCTTTGAATTTAAAGTACTTGGTATTTTGACAGGAAAATTTCTATTAATTAACCAAACCATTTAATTATATACACAATTTTAACATACTTTATTAAATAATACAACAAAATGGTATATATTTATATTCAACTTCCTTAGTTTGGAAGGTATATAAAACTTTTCAATCACTTCCTCCTGGCCTGCGAACGAACAATTACTTTTTGTCAGCCACAAGTGGTAACTAAAGAATTGTAACTAGCTTTAAAATTCTTTTATACAACACAAAACAACCCCCTCAGGTATAAAAATTTGCTTTTATCGGAAACACTTATACGATTAGAAAAAACAACAACATCTTTAAAATATTTTATTTAATGTAAAGCTCAAACATATACATAGAAAAATTCATATTCACTATTTAAAGTGTGTTAAACGTTCAAAAAAGTTTCCAACCACACTAATTAAATCAATCAAACTAATTTTGCATTTTTTACTATATTTCTTGCACGATTGCTTATTTCTACCGTAAATTTCCGCTTCCTCGTAATTAGTCTGTAAATTTTCATTTATTGATGTTGATGGACTAAAAATGACACATTTGAATTGTATATAGAATTTAGGAAATATTGGAACATACGTTAGCAAAATATGCACAATGTCCCCTAAAACCCCTGTTGAATTTGTTGAATATTTTGCCGCCTCACAAATTGTCCTTAATAAACATTCAGGAGGGTAGCCATGCCTGAAAAAATGTGTACATTTTACACATAAAAATATATATCTTTTTTGTAGAAAACTTACGATTTTAATTTATTTTCAACAATATTATAAAATGAACGTCTAGTAAATCCTTTTGAAAGGATTGGTGGATAAGTTAATGTTGTATCATTTGATGGTAATACATAATTTGCTTCTACATTATACGAAAAGAATATGTCTTTGTTTGGTAATTCTAATGGCAAAGAAAGAGCTAAAAATATCTAAAAATATTTATTAAAAATAAATGTAAGAATTGGATTTTTGAACTTACTCCGATAAAAGGACCTTGTATTGCACCATAAGGAAATCTTATAGGATTTTCGAATGTATATCCATCGCAATTAATTTGTTTTAATTTAAATAAAAATACAAATACAACATATTTGTAATACATTTTTCTGCTATTCACGTTGAACGATTAATATATAATAAATGTACAATAGATTTATTATTTATTTAACTGTACGAATTTTTACTGTTAAAAATTATTAACATATGTCCCAACTCACGAAACGCAAACAATATTTAAATATTTTATATATTTAACACTATATATCCGTTTTAATTCAAAATAATTGAATTTTTGTATGTACTGACATCTATTTTCAAACCGTGGAAATTTTTACCGGAAGAAATAATACTCAAACGAAATACTAAAATTTGAGCATTTATTTTTCATAATTTATTATACAGATTCTCCAATCCAGCTAATTAAATCTAAGAAACTAACACTACAATTACTGTTATAATTGGTACAGTTATTGTTGATTTTAGCATCTTTTTCAGCGAGTTCATAATCGTTCGGTAAATCTCCATTAGTTGAACTTGAAGGTCTATAAATGTATGAATTTGAACATATATTTTTTATTAAATTTATACACATATGTATATACATACGTAAAAATAATATGCAATATATCGCCAAGTACTCCATTTGCATGTTGTACTGAACTTAATGCACTTTCACAAATTAAGCGCAAAAGACATGGTTTTCCAGGGTATCCGCTCCTGAAAATTTTAATTTTCGTACATTTTTTTATTTTTTATTTTTAAATACGTACGAATTCATTTTTGTTTCTAATGCTGCATAAACTAATTGTCTGTCAATGCTTTTTTCAATAATTGGGGGATATTCGTACGACGTTTCATTGCCAGGTAAATTATAATTAGCTTCAAACAGGTATGACATATAAACGCTTTTATTAGGTATATTAATTGGTACAGCAAGAGCTAAAAAGAACTTAAAAAGCACTCATCACAATATTGTTAATTTTTACGTAAGCATTAATAATTTTTTACCCCCATTCCCGATCCAGGTACAAAATGAAATTTGTAATTTTCATATTCATGTCCATTACAATTAATTTGATTTATAAATAAACATAAAAGCATGAAAATGAAATAACTGAAAAATAATTAAATACATAATACATTTTCTTAAACAAATCTATTAGACTTACTGTGTTAAGTTCATGATGACTGTTTAGTGAACTGAAGAACTAATGTGTGTAAAAATTTTTTATTAAAAAACGGGTGATAATTGATTGTGTTGTTTAAATAACTGTGCATTTATTTTCTATTTGAACTAAATGCAGTGATTTAGAGCGGCGCACTCTCAAAAATATACATATAGTAGGAAAAACATAATTATATTATGCTTTATGAGTTAGGGAAAGGATGATAAATGCAATGGTATTACAATAAATAGAAGATTATATTTTACATTCATCATTTTAAGTGTACATCACTGGCAAGTACATTACACATTTAAGGTGATGTTTTAATTAATAATTTAAGTGTTGTGGTTATTAATTATAAGTTACTAATAATATGTTTGTTAAAACATTATTTGCAAATTTTTTATTGATTCTGCAACTATTCGCCTTGACATCTAATTCAAAAAAAGTAAGAAAAACATGCAAATTTTATTTTCACATAATTTAGAGGTAAAAGGTTGCATTATTTAAGTGGAAAGCGAGCCAAATATAAAATTTATTTATTTAAAAACTTTCTTCCTAATAAGTGACATTGTCGTCACAAGGAAATGAATTTTACTATATTAATTATTATAACAGTTGATACGGTTTTTGACTGTTTATGTACCATGAAATAATTTTAATATATGCGTATATATACGTATTCAAAATTTGTCAAAAAAGTGAAATTGTTCCAATGTTTCTTTAGATTAAAAGGGAATTGTTTCGGGAAAATTTACTACCACAATTTGGTGGTAAAATACCAGAATCAGCTTTTGTACCTGAAAGAATCAAATTGAATCGTTTTAATCAAAATGGTTTGCATACAACTGATAATGGTGTGTATTTTCAACAACGTTATCCAGGCAATATTTACCATGGAACGAAAAATCATCTTCCACCAACGTTAAAAGTAAAAAAATCAAAAATACGTTTGCTTTTGTTTAAATAATTTTCTTTGGTTCACTCTTATTTGATCCTATCGGAACTCGTCCGGGAACCTTTTTCAGGTAAAATTTATCGGAGCTCGTCCTCTTACAGATTATAGCTAGAGAAAGGATTATAAAAATACGGAATTGGCCCTATATTTTTACCTCCACTTTTAATTGCCATTTTCTAAGAATTCTAATGTAGGCTTATCTATTTATTAGTAAGAAATATACTTTGTCATAATTTTGTATATGTCTTGTATATGTATGTATTGTAAATATAACAAATCTGTTCCTTCTTTTATATAATAACCAAAAAACAAAATATACGTAAAAAATGTCGATATGTTGTACAGATGAAATCTGTTGAAGTTTTTTGGTTGTTATATAAAAGAAGGAACAAAAC
>SSSI01000095.1:0-11040 GCA_004796505.1 Oryzaephilus surinamensis
CGGAAATTTATTTAATCCCACATTTTTATACAATTAATTTAATCAAATCGTGTACATGGTATGGTTCGATTTTTTTTAATGAAATACAAAATAATATCGTTTTTATATTACACATTATAAAGAGTGTTTTTTTTATGGTGTTTACGAATTACACAACTTTGAAGAAGAATGTGCAGGTGTATTGTATACTTAGGTGTTAATTAATTTCACGTAATTAATAATTTATTTTTAATTAATATATTATCGATGAAGCAATAGATTGTTAGAGAATTAGGTATAATTTTGCTAAAAATAGATAACTATAGCTTAAGGTGCTTACATACTGAACATATTGCAACGCTTAATTGACGCGCGCTTAATCAAATAGTGGATAAAGTTTTTTTGGTGAATGTTATTACAATAATAATATAAATTATACGTAATATGTATAATGAAAATAAAAATTGTTCATTATTTCATATTTAGATGAAATGTATTAAATGCAACTAATCCAAAATGAAACTTGAAATAAAGCATTTAATTCGTATATAAAGTTTTGGAGACACACAGGATATAAAGTTCATAATAATATAGGGATGGATTTTGGGAGAGAACCGGCTGTATACGAAGTTATCAGCAATGTGCACACCGACTGGCCGTCTGTTGCGTGTAATTGCGACTAAACAAGTTCACTGCTGCGTACTAATTGATGTCTATTGCTACATTGTTTCTAAATAACGTTGCACCCATACTCCACCTCACTTCAGAACAGCCCTTGTTTAAAATTAATTAAATAGTATTGTCAATCCTGTCATTGTTTATGCTTTGTTTTACTCGATGTTTAATGAACTCTCTTGAATAATTGAACCGATATTACACTAGGAAATTGTAACGCTCTAATCTAAATCTCTTTAATCATCAACTCTCTGTTTTCAATTTAATTTAAAACCAATTAAATTTGATTTCAATGTTATTAAATCAACAGACATTGTTCATAAAGACAGTTTATCATTCAAAACATTTTAGTTTCATTGTTATGTATATTCATTCGCATATCCTGATCCTGATTATTACATATTCATTAAAACGTTAAATTTAATTATACCTTTTTTTTAAACGAAATCAATATTAATAAATTACATAAATATAACAAACGTAGAAATGGATATACAGATATTTAATCTTCGTTATAAATTAACCAATAAACAAACTATAGCTAACAAACCTAATATCATAAATCACTTGAAATCAGCTTAGCTGATTCGTATTGTACTATAATAATATATTTGAAAACGGGCACCTGCGTTTGATTTTGGTGCAAATAAAAAGATTTAAAAAGTTATAAATGGTACAGGTAAAAATCCCACAATTGATAGTCAGTAGGGATTAAAAGAGATGGCGCAGTGTCAGACCGGTTAGCTCTATGACTGTATGTATGTGTTTGGCTGCCGCCTCTGCCACCTCCAAACAGCTTTGATCTGTGCTATAAATTACGGGACTATAGGCATAATCCCGTTATGATGCCAAACTGTAGCTAACTGCTACCTGTGTTTAACAAGTTGCCATACATGCCTTTATATGCCATAATTTATTGCTATAAGCATTGCAAGTCCATCCGTTTTTATATTATTTTTCAAACTAGCTAAAAAAAGATATGCATGCAAATCGTTCCTATGTATGTAGCTACTATCAAAAAGGTATCAATCTTGTATTATCAGTTACAGGTATATCCGGCAAGGAGTGCGAAGGAGTGTTTGTTTTTTAGGAATCTGAGACTCCACTCACGTAGTTAACTGGTCTTAAGAGAGACCTGATAAATTTAAAAAAGCACCTTAAAGTCGTTAAGACGATGAGCCGCCGGCAAATTGAGCTGAAAATATGCGCTAAGTTTTTATTCTCTGTGACAACGGTTTACCGGCTCACTTATCCCTGACTTGCCTAATCTATTTTAATACCCATTCATCGTTCTTTTTTTACTCTCTGTGGGTCCTCTTTGTGTCCCAGCAACGTTTTCGCAACCTATTTTCCTCGTCCGATTTGTACTATTAAATTACTCCGTCATATTTTCTTTTTATAACTTCAAATAACTTTGTTTTTCTCCATTTTAATGGTAATAGAATTTGCTGATGGAACGGTATCAGTATTTTTTGGTAAATACTTTTGCAATCGCGATTCGAATGGAAAAACAATTTTTATACATAAAATGTATAATATACATGTATGTATATTTGAATATAATAAAAGCGGAAAACATTTTGAAAACATTAATGAAAATTAAATAATGAAAGTTTTTCGATTTGCTGTGTGTGTGTGTGGAAACATTTTTTTGTAAACCGATATTCGAAACTTTACAAATTAAATTTCCAAATATTAATTAAATCAATGCTATCGAAAAAATTTCACAATGAATTACTATTTTTAATTTGAGTGTGTGTTTTTGTATGTGAACGAATATATATGGATGTGTGTGTGTCTGTAATCGTTTGCAAAATGTGGCCTCCTAAATTAGGGGAGACGTTAACCAAGCGTGGCTATCTCGCATTATTTTCGATATGCAGATTGTTAATTAAATCTGCTCAGAGCCATATTTACATGACAGCAATCTGTCTACAGCACAACACTGGCCACCGCTGTTTTAATTATGTTGTGTAACCGTGCGTATTTTATTAATATAAATATGTATTCCAGTTGTTGTATACACAATTGAGATACAATAACTATATATGTGTGCCTAAATTACACCTGACAGTCTCATTATACCCACAATCATTCAAATTTAAATCGTTCCAAACCAGAAGATTTCCATAATTTTTAACCCTTTTTCAGGTGGACTTGATCTGAAATATTTATTATGTACAAAACAAACAGAAAAGTACCGAATGAAAGCGTTAAAAAGCTTACAAACTATCATTCTTCACCACTTCTGAGCTTGAAAATTGGATTATACCAAATAAGCGACCATTGTCCCTATATTTATCTAAAACTAAACATTTATACGAACAATTACTATATTCTGGTATATTAGATTGAAATTTACCATAATTACATAGATGTGACAAGTTTGCATGTACGTTTGTGGAACAGGAAGTAAAAGCAACAACTTTAAGAGAACCCAACAAACACCATCCTAAACTTGAACAGAACGAAAATTAACTGTAACCCTTACAATATATGTAAAGACAATCGACCATTATTTTAGTATGTTGGTGGTGCAAGTAACGAACAAGTACAGTATTATATTTGGACGGCTAAGAACGAGGGGAACCTCCAATTAGTGGTATTAATTAGCAGACACTTGAATATCAGCCGCCAGAGGTCGCACAAGCACTGCAAAAGCTCAGCAAAAGCTAAGTTATATATCATATACAATATTTGTGCATATACGAGTATATACAAATTACTATAAATAGCTTACACCAACTACCCACTATACATGATACATACATATAATATAGCCGTTCTTTAGCATCTGGGTTAATAAAATTTAATTTTACCACCGCCAACATTAAAGTAATTTTATAATTTTCTTTCTTTAGCGTATACTTTACTTGCAGACTGTAATTATTTAAGATGTATCGCTTGTTTGCCATTAAAAGGCATATCACAGTCATAATGAGTGAAATGCTGGTTTTGAGTGGATGAAATATATGCTTACGGCCTTTATATTTAGTATAATTAGCATTAAGAGCATGAAATGGAAGAAGCATTATTTTTTAAAAAAAGTGAATTTAGAAATATTAGTGTACACAGTTAACGTAATCTTGATGGAAATTATTAATTTCCTTTTCAGTTGACATGAATTTAATAAGTAATGTTATAATTATTAGGTATTTAGGAATGTTTTTATATATTCAATAGCATGAAATATTAAGTTGTCGAAGCTTAATATGTAAAAGCTCATTTTTTACGTGTATAAGTATATGATTTAATTTATAGGTATAATAAAATGAAATTATTCTGTCGATTTAATTAGCTTATAAAAAAAGTTCATCTCTTCAAATTTCAAGGAATAATTTCGATGTTAATCTAAATTTAAGACTGCGTTTACGAAGTTCTTGATTAGTTTTTAATTATAACGTTGATTTATTCTGGTTTAACGTATATTTTAAATTAAACTGTTCATTTTAAGAGGATTTTTTTCTGTACCCATCGTAAGCCTTTAAAAATGAATTATTAATTGTACTTTCTATCTGATATATTTTTACTGATTTAATGTGAATTCACTGCAAATCGTTTTTAATCTAAACTTTCATTAAGACCGATACCCACAGAAAAAAAGTATAAGAGGAAATTGATTGTAGATTTTAAGCTGAAATACGTCAAAGGAAATTATATATAGATTTTTTTTAATAACCATTTTCTATATAAATAAAGTGCATCAAAATAATAGCCACTTTTGCAAAGCACTCGAAACCTTACCTTACACTGTCACCAACATGTAATTTTACGAATCTTTGTAGAAAAAAGGCATAAAACGTAATATATTAGGCTATATATTCAGTATAAATGTCAAAAAGCACGTGTTGTCCAAACATAACATAAAATAGGCCCTGCTTACTGCTTCTCAACTTTTATACTCAAGCTTATTTTATGGTTGTACCAAGTGTGATAATAATATACGGTACTACAAATACATATGTAACTTGAAATATTAATCATTTCAGCCTATATCTATCATTATTTATCAAAAAAATGACTTTTTATTAAACACGTACGGTTATTCTGTACGATTAACAATTTCAAACAATTTCAGGATAAAAATTTGTTGGAAAATAATTTAATTTTGTAGCCAAGTTAATTTCATCCCTTTTTTCATATGTAGCATAATATAATTCTGTTAATCAGTTTGTAATAGTATGTGGCTTATGTTATATAATATTGAAGCCAATAAACCGTTAATTAGTTAATTAGTGGAAGGTATTTTGAGTGACAGCTGAAACACGCGCGTATTACACTGTAGATGGTTGTGTAGGATGAACCGCAACGTCATAATCATAATAATATCTATTCCAGAATCACGCTGAATATTGGTTACAACTGAACATGACGTTAAATTAACTTTAATTACAAATATTTGTTATAATGCCAAATACAGAGTTTGTGAATACATAACATTTCATGCGAATTTCCAACAAACAAAAAAATAAATAGATATTATTACACTTCGAATTCGAAGTGTAATTTTTGTGAACATTACGTAAAAAGAGTTATTTTAGAATATCTAATAAAAAAATTCAACTGTTATTGTAAATACACACGTATAAATATATGTTTAATTGCTTAAACAAAAGTGAATTATTATGTACCCCTTTGAAAAACATCGAGCAAAAGGAAAAAAGGTAAGTTATTTCAACAACAAGGGGGTTTAATATTATAATTTTAATTAGAAACAGAAACAAAATAAAGTTTACAACAAAAAAAAGAAGTTATCAAAAGGGAAAGCAATTTAAAATTAAAATAGAGCACAGGCATTTTATGAAATTAATATCAACGGAACAAAGAAATGAATTACTTGAAAACAACAATGATTAAATAATTAATGAAATTCTTGGAGTTGTATAAATTTTTAATTTAACTCACCTCCTACATTCACTCAATGATGTTGATGACTTGATGGTGATTCTTTCCTGCCACATTTTCTTTTAGTTATACATATACATATATACGAGTTAGTATAAGTAATAATCACCACAAACGAAGCTCAAAAGTCCTATAAAACATGAATTCGTGATTGCGTATTTTACAATTGAGGGGGGTGTTTTTTTGGTATGACTGGAATGAGAGTGTTCCCCGGAATTGGCTTTTCTAATTTAGGCGATCCAATATAAAGGGTTGCGCTATGACGGTATATTGTCCTCCAGTCCCTCCGAACTGATGCTTATTACTTGTTTTACGATATTTAATCTCGGTTTACACGGGCCCATCTCATCGGAACGCTTTAATTAACTATTTCCCTATATATATTTAAATATTTTCCTACAAAATACGCGTTGATGTTTTATTAATATTACTAAACTCATTGTGTTGGCGTATTAATTGCAATTTGTTAAGAGAAAATTTTATTATTAAATCAAAACCTTGTTATATAAAGTTTAAAATAATTTCTTTATATTGTTTTTCTCATCTATTATACTGAATCTAAAACATTTTCTGTATTCGTATATATATAATAAGGGCTTTTTATACATGAAATCTTGAAAATTTAATACCACTTAAGCGTAATTGAATTACTTACTAATTATTGTGGAAATGGAACGTTTTAATTTCCATTCTAATTACATTTGAATACAAATTTAGTACAGTTTATGGATTTTCTTTGTACTTTCAAGTTTTATACATTATACATTTATTTTTAAGTGTTAATCCTTCTGAATTTCCATTTTCATTCACCCCCTCCGCAGCATGATCTATAAAAAAAATGAATATATTATAATGCAATAATATCAGTTGAATGCGAATACATAAATCAGTTTCTAATTAATTTTAATAAATGTAAATTGTAATTGGAGTGGGCAATATATCAGTGATATAAAAATTTATTTCCTTTAATTAAAATTTCCCTTTTTTTGTTTCGACTATAATAAATGAACGAATATTTGTCTTACTTTAAAATGTAATGTCCAAAACCATTTTGCCCGCACCTCACCATCATTATATATATAAGTAAAATAAGGACAATAATATAGGAGAAATTTTAGAGAGACAAGAGGAAAACTTTACGGAATAACTTGTTAAGCATAATTAACTCTTTCTCTTAATTAACACAACAGTGACGCATTCTCAACAAGCTGTATATATACGTATATATATAGGAAAGTTGGTGGTGATCTGGTATGGATGAAGAAGGACAAAGAAGAACCGATAACTCTACGTTAAACAGAGACACACCATCATCACCAGTACACATAATGATGGTATAATTCCTTCTATTCTATTCGGTTCTTTGTTTGAATGTCACACCGCAGTAGTTAAGATTTCAGTATTAAAAGATTCCAAAATGCTTTCACAAAGGAATTATAAGTGGAAAATATGAATAAGCTCTTTATTTTCGCAATGGTATTAATTTCACTTAAATGATGTCATATATATTTTAAAATCTATTGTCTTGTTTTCAAATTGAGTTTAAAACACTGACAGTCCAAATGAAATGGACCGAAAAATTAATAGTCATTTTCATTCAAAAAAAATCTGATGAAAGGGGACTGTTATTGAAAATTTAAATTTATTTGAAGAAATTAAGGAATTGCAATTTCCAAGTAATTTCCTCAAAACAACCTGTTTTGTGTATGTATATGTATAAGATTTGAGGCACGAATTTTCACACATAAAGCAAATTCTAAATTGATATACGAGTATGTATACAGGATTCGCAAAGAAACAAAACATAGTGGCGTAAAAAGAGGGAACTGGAGAGGCGCAAGAGAATGAGGTTAACTTGTGTAAATTGATGAATGCGAAGAGGAATAATTTGAATTGACATACAGAATGAATAGCACAATTAAACCGTTAATGGAATGATTGATGCAAAAAGCGGTCCTTTACTCTACGGAGAACAAATTATTATATGCGCTGAGCAGCACCACCAGCACCAGAACCAAAAACGAATAATATGGTGGTCGCAGACCAAAAGGGAGTTATGACAAATGACAATAAGCCACTTAAATTAGTTCACAGAACACTTGATGTATTTTAGAAGTTCCAACAGAACGGGGGTTCTATTTGAGAGATTGCTGGACAATGTGTAATTAATTTAGTAATAAATTAGTTTAAGTTGTATAGTTTCGGTCTCTTTATATGCTGGTTTCATTCAAAAGCTGAAACAATTGTTGTGGCTTTATTGTATTTGGTGCTCCTTTTCCAAAAGATGTACATTTTATAAACAATATTATAAATTAAAGTACTATGAAAGGGTTGAATATTAAACGAAAGTAAATATGTTTTATTAATATGGTTTAAAATGGAAAAACCGGACCGTGAAGCTTTTCAATTTAACACACATTTACATTTGATGTTATGCATTTTAACTGTAATTTATTCGCAAATAATTATTTTTCTTAAGGTAAATATTTATGAAACTTTCTAAAAAGAATTGTATAGGTATTACATATAAATTTTATAAAATAACGACAACACATGTGCGTGTATTTTTTATTTTGCAAATTTGTAAAACAAATGGCGCACAGAAGGCTAAACATAATTCATCTATTATAAATGATCCTTAATATTTATTGATTGTGTAATAATAAATGTTCAGTCTGGTTAATTGAAATAAATTGTGTTGTCCGTATATTTTGATTTCTCCATCAGCAATTTTGCTTTTTTATATATGTACATATTTTTTTAATTTTACAACCAACCAACACAATACACTACAATATAAATTAAACTTTAGTAAACAGAAATTTATTTCACACCATCTACCTATAACGTGCCTAGTTTACATAGAACTCAATTACCATTGTTTGGATTGTTTTCATATAGTTTAATTGTAAAGCCATTTATTATGGGTGCAAAATGTAATTTGTAAATGTGGTAATTAAACATGAACGAAAGGGATTTATGAAGTGTTTTGTAAATTTATTTCCACAAAACGTATAGTAATATAATAAGTTTTCCACTAAACAATGTTTTCCTATTTTATAAAATGAAAAACATTATAAATTCGTCAAATATCTTTTAACAAGAAAGTTTTTAAATTGTAATAACTATTTCATTTGAAATCAATCAAAAAAAACATTCATATGGAAATAAAATGCATAACTTGCATTGCAACTAAAAAAAATGGAATTTTGAAAATGCAAAAAATAGGCCACTTTCCGTACACGAGGTTGCTTTTGTGAGTTCAATTCATTAAGTTCAGGTGGTTGAGTGGTTTATTTTAAATACAGGGTAAATTTGATCAACGTAACTATATTGCGTGCTAAACAAAGAACGACACAATTTCCGGTCAACTAGTTTGTCGCTTATGTGGAAAGAAGGGTGAAGAGATGAAACAATTAAATACGACGTCGAGTTTCACTATGTGCTTTCAGAATTTTACATACAAATTAAAAAATACGTATATACGGTGAATTTCCCTAAAAGAACAAAAAAAAAATAGGTAACATTTTTTGTTGAATGGATTTAAGCGTTTTTTGATAGCATAAATATAGTTATTTACATTTTTACTAACAACTAATTTTTATTTTCTTTAGTACATTTGGCTGTTGTAGTTTGTATAGTGTTTATAATGTTATTAATTTAACGATATTATCAGGAAAGCCATTTTAGATTGTTATATATAGCTGTTTGCTTGAAATATTAGAAAATATAGAAAATTGATAGAGATCTTACGGTTTTTAATTTGCATGTCATTTCTAAATTAAATAAAAATGCTTTCCTTAAACATTACTTTTAGTCATATAATATAAAAAATAACAACAAAGCTTTCTAAGCTTGTGCATAACACAGACGCAATTATAAGTTAATTTTATTTTAACAAAATAAACCTGGCATGCAAAGAAATGTTTCTTATTAAAAAATTCTTTTAAAGGGTAAATTCAGTTAGTCTTAAATAAAATTATAATCAAAAAGCAAATCTATTTTTATATGTAAGTATATTTAAATATAATATTTACGTAGAATATACGTTTACATCAAGAAAAAAAATTTTTCATGACGTAAATTAATTTAGTGAACGAGTTTAAGTACCTGAACGTCAAAAGAAGTCGAATACAGCCACAAAAATTTTTTAAAAGAGTGATTAGAGCATAAAAATTTCTCCTTTTTAATTTTCCCAAATAATTTCCATTGTCTGTAACTTATCTAGTAATTAACCCTTAAAAAAACTTCTTCTTTCATATAACAACTTGGTGCGGATTCGCTGGATGGCTGGTGTTCTTTTGCAAAGTAAATTTTGTTCAAATAAAAAAAATCTACAAAACTCTTTTATAAAAGAGTGGTATAATTAAGTATTGAATAAATTAACTCGGTCGGTATCAGATTCGCCACGGCAGTAGGATTATATCGATTGAGCAGTTCATTAGCTACTCCCTTAATTAAGGCCAACAAAAAAACGAAACCTCTTAAATTTAATGATCTTGCCAAGACAGAAATGATATTCATTCATCGGTAGATATAACTTTTAAATAAACGCGACTGTGAACTGATAATTCAATATTATATTTACCCATTCCGAGATTACATTAATTAGCCATAAAACAAATATGAAAATAAAATATTAAAAACTTTGACGCATGCACATTGGATATTTTCATTATATAAAGTTTTCAGTTTTCTGCAGACTATATCTTTTTTTTACTAGATTTACAGAAGTTTGAAAAGCTTTAACAAATTGTTTATCACAGAAACAATTTTATTAAAACTTATTGAATATATATTGCATATATACATATATAAAATATTAAATTAAAGCAAAGGAATTTTCAAGTTTAACGTTACACTATAAAGTGTGTACTTTGTTAAGAAAATTTCAGCTTCCTCTCAACTTCAAGTACTTATATAAGTTGCTTTATAATGAACAACTAATTAATTAATCTAATCAGTAAAGCTTCTTATTTTATTAAGTAGTACTTTAACAAATTTTACACCAAACAAAATTTCATTCTGTATATACATATTTTTTATGAAAAGAATAAAACCAATTTAACCAACAACATATTATAAAAAACTGAAATTGTGTCGGTGTATATAGGATTCAATTTAGAAATGAAAAATCAAAGTTTAATGTGTTTTGTTGAACGGAAAACAATAACTATAATATAAAATCAATTTCGTGCACACTCAAATCCGACATTGTATGTTTCCTCTATACATATATATGTATATAAGTATGTAAGTATTTACTTTAAAACTGGAAAACGTTCCACTAATGTAATCGAACACAATGGAGCAATATATAAAATATGATACGCCATTTAGGACGTTTTATAATACCAATAACTTAAAAGAAAATTTCTAATTTCGTATCCATAATTGACTATTTTGAAGATCTATTTGGCAATATGGCTTTTATGTTGATTGTTAAAGGCAGCAAAGACGCAATGTTGAAAATGAGCACCA
>SSSI01000106.1:0-15531 GCA_004796505.1 Oryzaephilus surinamensis
CGTATCGGCCTCATTGCGCACTAGTATAGTTCGTCTTAGTTCTATGTGCACACCAAATTTTGTGCGGTTAGCAACAAAATTCCGCATTACCGATTGTCAATCAAATTTTGAAATTAGATCACAGTTTATATTTTCGGTAAAAATGCATTTTACGGACACCAAACCGATTTTGATGAAATTTTCAAAATAGATGTATTTTTATGTGTAGATTCCGAAAATCCAAACCAAATTTGGGGCAAAAGCCCCGTTTTCGAGATATTCCTTCTTGAACTGTCAAAAATGCCTTCTATATTTTATACTTTTCTACCTTTTTTTTACAATATTTTCAGAGTTTTCGTTACAATTGAAATAAAACTTAATTTTAACACTTATTCTTTCTTAATTTGATTTAAAAACGCATATTTTAACGTATTTTGTATTTTTTATTTAAAGTACTTACAGCGGTAAGTCAAATCTAAAGCTAACTGTCAAATCAAATACAAATATAATACAGGTACCTACTTATTGGATAAATATATCTAAAAAAATATAAAAAAGAAGGAACATTCAGTGATTAAATGTTGTTTATTATTAAAATGTATTAGTTTGTATACACTTGAGTGTAATAAAAGAAGGAAAAACAGTGTAAAAGAAGAAAAAACCGGTTTCATATAACCTCAATTTTGACAGTTTAAGAAGGAATATCTTGAAAACGGGGCTTTTGCCCCAAATTTGGTTTTCAGTTTCGTAATTTATGGCCAAAAATACGTCTATTCTGAAAATTTCATCAAAATCGGTTTGGTGTCCGTAAAATGCATATTTACCTTAAATTGAAGAAAACTTATTTTTTTTAATGATAATACCTGATAATACTGAATTATTGATCAAAGTTTGTTTAAAGTGTAAAACTGTTAAATAAATAGTTAAAATTTCAAGTAATATTCGATTTTATTAACTAATTGAATTAATTTAATTTTATAGTACTAAAGTTTGAAATAATCTGTACCTAATTTCAACTAATTTCATAATAAAAGCAGTATGCAAACATTTGCAGTTTTCTACTTTTATTCATTACAGTATTATATCCAGATTTCTACGTACACTGTTTGTTAAAACTTGAAATCAGTTTCATCCTTATTTCAGAAAATTGATTGCGGACTTGCGGTATTGGCGCCAGTAGCAAGTAATAATTATATTCAATTAATCACTTACATCAGCGAACCCATATGCTCAATGAGTTCAACAAGGAAAACAACATTTTTGCCTCAATATGGCGTATGATTCTAGCAATTTTCCTTTTTGCACCAAATATTGTATTTGTACACCAAAAAACGTTGCCAAGTTGGCCAACAGCTTGGCGTTATTTTTGAATTTGAATTTCATTTTGTGATAATTGTAGTATTATTTTCAAAAAGCCACATATAATACATTTTAAGAAAAGTAATTTAATATTAATGTTAATAATAATTAATATAAATATAAAAAGCAGTAAAAGTGTAGCTATGCGTTGTATACATAATGTACGTTACAATTTATATTTAACTTTAATGAGTGAGTTCCAAATGAAATAAAAATAAAATCATCTACACATAAACAATAAAATGGAATATATAACTACACAATGTGATATAGTAAATTTTAAATTTCTTATTTCCCTCCTAGAATTTTGCCTCAAAATGGCTACCTTTGACGGACGATCACGCTAACTGTAGTAACAATTACTGCATGTGTAAACTTGGCCTAACAATATATATCGTATAATATAAACGACGACTAGTTTAACTTAACCTTAATAATTTTTATAAAAGTAACGCAGTAATGTGCATAAAATAAATAAATATTGTAAGAAACAATAAAGGTTTATTCATAAAGAATCTTTAACATTGGGTGAGTACAAAAAAATAAATAAAAATACAACATATTGACGATATGAAATAACGTGGCGTCATACCATTGAAAACATTCTTATATCAAAGGTCTTTAAGAAACTACCATACTTAATAATGGAACACTTGAAGAAGGTTTTTATAGCCAATGTTATCAATTTCTTAAATCAAGATGCCCAAACGGGCTTATCAGAAGAAAAAAAGGAATCGGCAGAAGTTGCTGCACAATGTTTAGAAACTACATATGATTTAACAAATTTTGTACTGAAGAATGAAGAAAAGTTCGATTTGTTGGAATTAATATCCCAAGCAACATTAAAATCTGTAATTACACGTAAAACAACAACACTATCCTTAAATTTTATTAATTTGTTTTTCAGGCCAAACCCAAAGAAGAAGTTTGCTTATTAGCCGAAGAACATAAAAACAAAGGGAATGTTTATATGAGAGATGAGGACTACGTTAAAGCTGTAGAAGAATATTCCAGAGCAATTGAATTGAATCCATATAATCCTGTATATTATTGCAACCGGGCTGCTGCAAATAGTCGATTAGAAAAACATAAACTTACCATTGATGATTGTAAAAAAGCAATTAAATTAGATCCAACATATAGTAAAGCTTATAGTCGTTTAGGCATTGCCTATTCAAATTTATCCCAATTCGAAGCTGCAAGACAAGCTTATAAAACTGCCTTGGAACTGGATCCAGACAATGAAGCATACAAAACTAATTTAAAATTAGCTGAAGATGATTTATTAGCAAATATGGGTAAAATATTTAAGTTCTCAATTTTTAGCATATTTGTTTATTTTTAATTTTAGAAAATGCAGCACCACCAGAACATGTTCCAATCGATATATCGCAATTTATAAATAATCCGAATTTAATTAATATGGCTGCTAACATGCTCAATGATCCAAATTTTCGAAATATGTAAGTCATGTTCAACTAATTTAGATTTTCATATATGTAATATATTAATATAAACTATTTTGTTAACTATTTATATCTTTATAGTATGACGGGAATCATGTCCATGCATAGTTCAGGAGAGCCTAATTTTGATCTGTTATTACAAACGTTAGTATCATTATTTGAAATTATAATTGTGTGCGTGTGTGTGTGTCTAGACGGCTTACATTCTTGCTTTTAAAATAATATAGATTTTGTATTTAATTAGTTAAAAATCATTATAATCATAAACAATCTAACTCATGTTATATGTTGATTATATGGGATTTAGGGGACAAAATTTGGCAGATCAGATACAAGAAGTAGATCCTAATTTTGTGGAAAACCTAAGACGTACAATAAGTCGTGGTGGCGGATCAAGTGGTGCACCTCCAGTTTCTACAGGTGGATTGACCGATGTTGCTTCTGCTAGTTCAACATCACCTATTGCTAATACCAAGGAATCAGAAAACGATAATAAGGATATTAAACACGATGATAGGAAGAATGATTAAATTAAACGAGATTTAAATTTTTTCCTTTTGTTTATTTGATTTAATTGTTTTTGTTCTTAAGAAAGTACGAAATTTCATTTTGTACTTTATTCTAATTTCGTTGTATTAAAAAATTATGACTACAATTTAGTTGATTGATATTTTTTAATAGGAAATGTTTTCTGTTTTATTTTAAAAATTAATTACCTAATACCTATGTTTCGGTAATACATACACATTTTTTTCTATTTTTAAGTTATATCTTTAAAAATTTTAGATTGTTTTCAAAATAAACTTATATTAATTAATATATATTTTTGTTTGTCTTGCTTTTAAGTTCAAGCTCCTCAATAGTATTAATACTTGTTTTTAATACTAATGTTTCATAAATTTCATGTAAATTATTTTCTAATCTAATTTACACCAATGTATATGCATACAATGAATATCTATTCATATTTCATACGTTCCTACATTTTAAGAACCCTAATAAAAAAAAGGAAAAAGTAAAATTGAAATTAGGTTGAATGTGTTGTAATTAAACCCCACTCGCACCTAAAACATTACGCTTCAAAAATAAAAAATTACCCCATTTAAAAGAAAATATAATTGAAAATTTTCTGGTTTAAAGGAAACTTTGCATTGTGTTTTATTTTATCACATGATTTGCTTTATGATTTTGTCATAGAAAAACTATGATTTTTACAACAAATTCATTTTTTGTAATCTATGTTATGCTATTCGGTGTAATAGCGCATATGATATGATCACTTGTAATAAACATTTGTAAAATAGCAGAAGACGAAACTGTCTTGTTGTCATTAGCAATGTATCTTTTACTTTTATTTCAAAAACAATTCTAATAAAGAAAGAAGATTAACAAATAGGTAAATCAACCAAAATAATTTGGAATGAAAAATGTGGACTCGAAATTATGGCTTCTACGGCCATCATTTTATGAATCTCAATTCTAACATTATTTAATTTACCAAAATTTATTGATTTCTGATTTACTACAGAGCCATAGATTTACAGTGTTGGTAAAGTAAATCAATAATCACAAGGAATGGGTACCGTTGTAATCTTTATGACTGCTTGTGATTTCATGTGATTCTGTCATTTATAATTTGAGCAGAATTTTGTGATAAATCGCATAATGTAAACATTTAAAACTTCAAAATAATAGCTTTGTTCGGGTTCCATTTTTTGAACTGTTCTAGGAACAATACTAAAATTCCGCAGAACTGAATGCTCACTGACAAAAATTCATAACTATGATTTGTGGATAAAATATCTAATACTTATAAGATGAAATCTAAAATTTGGGCTCTGTACCTCCATAGTATAAAGATTTGTCTTTTATTTGCAACTATTCTCAAATTGATTTATACAATAATAAATGTGTGAGATGGAGTCTACTAAAGGTCTACAAATAGCGAATTTTCGATGATTTGACAGCCGTTAAACATCGGAACATCATAACATTGTCACAAATGTAATATCTATACCTATAGTCATTTGTTACATACCTATAGATCTATCTTATTTCGAATTCGAACTGAGTTTCGAACTTTTTTGTTTTTATCATAGCTAAGTTGCAAAACTTTTTAAACGGACCTTTAAGGAGCCTAATCGGTTATTTGTCATGAATTTACTTTTCTATCTTACGCTATTATTAGGTGTAATATGGATATTATATGAAGAAAAGAAACCTAACTTGAAATATAACTTGATATGTATATAATAGTATGTATTATAAATATATTTATTGAAAACATTACATTCGTAGAGAATAAGTCGATTCTATCGGTGTCTTATTATTCCAAATCCAAATACGGCTCCTCGGCAACTATTGACACAGGTACAAAAGTAAGGGACAGCAGTACGGATACCTCAATAAATGGTTATATTATTAGGATTATTATTTATTGGAGTTAACTATCAGTAAAGGCCATAATTTTATTTTATCGTGAGGAAGACTATAGGTACATACATATATATATTAAGGAAATCCAAAAATTTATGTTCCATTGAATATCTAAGAAAACAAGTAAAGATGAAACTCTACTGAAATTGGCAACAGAAATTCGAATTAATTCTTGGAAATGTAAAAATGTTTTCAGTTGTAAATGAAGTTAACATAAGCTATAACTAGTATCATAAAAATATTGGTTTTGTATAAAATTTCTTTACTAATTTACGATTGTTTTGTTTGGTAATATATGTAATTTAATTTTATTTGTACTGACCAACATAATTCTGAAAATAAATCTAGGACACAAATGCTTATAAATAAATATAATTATAGAAATACATATAAATTTGATTAGTTGTAACCGCTGTAATAGAATATTTTTATACAATACTTTAGAGTAATTGTCGTTAAATTGATCTTAGTGAAATATTTAATTAAATTGTTTACATTGTGTACCTGTTTGTTTGAATGTATATACATATACGTACATATATACCATACATATATGATATAGTTCATCTGATCAGAGTTTTTGGATGCGGAAAGGGAGAGGTTTACCGCTTCCTGTAAAAATTCTTCTATACCGTAAATAAAGTTTCTACAAAAATCTTCATGTACTCGTACATGTATTATAGATGATATCAATTAGCATTCTTTTGCACAACATTCTCTTATTAAATTGCCTATACATAAATATGTTTATTATATGTATATTTATATAAGGTGTTCCAGAATAATGTTCTAGGGTATTATTTTTGAGTATATTTTAAGAAAAAAGTTCATATAATCGTATAAATGCTGGTTTGAACTTTGAAATTGCTTAGTTTTTGGGATACAATGTGTTAAGGCTGGTCTACTTGCGGTTGAAATTCCTAGGTCTTCATAGCCCTTTGTTCTGTTTGCCTTCAAAGTTTTCCTTGAATATTTTGTAAAATAAATAGTACCTAGATAGTAGATACATATGTATGTATATTAAAATGAAATTTATCACAAAAATATTACTTATAAATAATTAAGTACATATTATGTACTAAATTTAAACGAAGAAGACCACCCTCAACTATATTAGTTTATAATAAAGGTGTGAACATACCCCCAAAACATTTTATTTTTACACGTATTAAGTATTTAAAATTATTTATGTATTACATATTTGAAACGGTTTATTTAATATTGAATTTAATAAAGAACCTTTTGTGTCTATTGAATTTTATTTTTGTTTAATTGTGTCCTTTTCGAGAAAAATGCGAAAATTTGAACTAGTACAGCTGAACGCGTCATCGTTTTTAAACGGTTGATATTTCCATACGCGCATACGCCATTTCGCCACCGTCCAAGATCAGGTAAATTTTTTAAAAAATTAGTCAACTTAACACCTCAGCTCCTGGAACTATTTGCTAATCGCTTATCCACCCTCTCTTTAATAAACTACTAGTATTAAAAGGAATTACCTTTTTGTTCAATAAGAAAAATTGTTGTTTTTGATGGTAAAATAGAATTTTAGTTTTTTTTTTCAATAAATTATTATACTTCCTACATATTGAATTATTGATATCATGGATATGAAAAATGTCCTATAATAGACTTCCAATATAATATTCTACATTTAAAATGATCCCAGACCGAAGATAATAACGTGTATAATTGGCTGTTCGACGTGGCACCAAAATTTTCAAAGTAGCTTTTATTTATAAATTAACTAATACTGTGCTGTCAATTACAATCGCAAAATTTAACAAAAAAATTAAAATTAGTGCCAAAACTGGCGTCAAACGCCGTTTAAACTGCTCCAATTGAATTAAGATTTGAAATTACACTATAGAAACGATTTTGTAAGTTTGAACTACGTTAAAATGGGAACATCCGTTAAAATAACAAAATGTATTATTTTCTTATAAAATATACTTGTACAATACATATGGCAAAATAGTTAAAGATAGGCAGAGCGACTGAAGAAGATTATGAACACAATGGGATTATCGTGGAGTAACGAGTTGGCGTATATCTGTTTAATGGCTGGTGGCCACTTGGAGGGTTGATTTCTGAGAATAATAAAGTGACGAGTTGGCTTTGGACCGTTTGAACACTTCCATATATGTCATCAATAAATTGAACTTCAATTAGCACGTATTTTGATGAATTCATTCATGAAATTAATTTATATGTATATGTGAACCAATTTAGTATACAGGTTTGCCCTAATAAGTATCTAATATTTTTGTGATAAATTTCATTTTAATATCTGTTTCTGTATGTACTACTTCCTGATATATTCACGGAAAATCTTAATTTCTCAGAAAACTTTACCCCAGCAACTCAGAAAACGTGCGATTTCAGATTAGTATTTATATGAATTTTTTACTTAAAATGCACTCAAAAATAACCCGTAAAATATTGAAACATTTTTTTGAAACACTCTGTATAGGTATTATTTCTGATATTTTTAAAATACATTTATTTATTTAGTTAAGAAGTGGTAAGTAAAAATAATACTGTGCAAAAAGTTCTTATTTTGAAATAAATCATTGCCAGTAGTAGCAAATAAGTTATTTGTGATGTGAGATGTTCCACATTACAAATAAACATTGTGTCGTAAACAGTTTCTCTATGTCCCACACAAAATAAACGTTTTCAACTGATTACTAACTTATTATATGTAGAAAAAACTGTTGCACAATATCATTTTTCTAGAAAAATACCTATTATCTACTACTGAATTTAATTGGTCAAAGGGTTAATGGTAAATAATAATAAACCAAAATAGCTCGTTTTAAATTTGGCGATAATATAAAATACAATTTTATATAAATATTTTGATTATTTATTATATTTTATCATATCCTGTATCAAAACTTTTATGTCGTGCCTTTGAACGAACGTCAATTTTTAAGGGGGCGTTTTATAAAGATATTTCAGTAGGACGATGTGCTACTTAAATTAGCACACATGCTATATTTATCCCCGGCCACTATGTTAGTAGTTTGCAAAAGTGTTTGGCAACGTGGCTTTCGTAAATAATATTTTTTCTGACTTAATCATATCACATTTTTAAATGTTTGCTAATTGACAAAAATTTTTTAATTATAACAATAGGTTGGATCCATTTCCACTTAGCATGCAAAACAAACAAACCATATGACTGAAAATGACAAACAGATTTCGAATCGAACTAAAAATAAGCCATATTCTTTCATTTTACTATACCTACAATGATTAATGAAATATAAATTTACTTTATATTCAACTCATAATAATATACATAAATTTCAATTTGTTTAGTAATCTTCGGGTGAAGATAAAAAAATTCTACTTACTGTGGAATGTTTATTTGCTAAACATTTCGCTCAAACTTTGAGCTTCATCAGTAGCTATATGACAAATACAGAATTACATATAGGTATGAAACATAACAAAAAACTATTACCATTAACATTAAACGAATATTATATTGAATGTTATAATGTTAAGAAGATAAATTGTATAAATTTGTACAAATTTATACAATCTTATAGCTAAATTTCTACAATTTATCTTCTTTAACATTCAATGTTCGTTTAATGGGAATAGTTTTTTGTTATACTATAATATGTAGATACTAATGTTGCATTTGTCCTATAGCAACTGAAATTACTGATAAAGTTTGACTGTTTCAGCGAAACGTTTAGCAATAAAATGTTTGTGTATTCCAAAGAAGTTGTAAAAAACTGAAATAAAATTAATTTAAAAATTAATATAGGTACAATCTAAATTTTATTCTAAAATACATAATCGTACACATATGTAAGTATTATCATTTATTAATAATCTTTTAAAAATAAACGTTCAAAAACATATAAACAATTTCTACTTATTTTAATATATGTATTATTTTTATTATTTGATTATTATATACATACTTAATATGTGCATCTAATTTTAAAATAAAATGTGTAGATACATATTTACATTTTCTAAATAAAAATGTATTACTACATTACAATAATATAGTATTGCACAACATATACAATACATTATATGATACATATGTATTGCTATTATTACATAGTATATGTGTAGAATAGATATTAGGGTATATAATATACTTAAGTATATTTGCCAAGGAAAATATTTTTCAATGAAACACACGTTGTTTTCTTTAATACTCAATTTATTATAATTTGCCTGATTTAACTTAATAAAGGTATATAGAATTGCTGATTGATTATTTAAATTCATAAATAAAATTGTGTATATTATATTTGTATAGTATGTTTATTAGTTTAAATATAAGCAAAATTGAAACTTTCCTAGAATAATTTTCTTTAAATATTATATTTAAAAGTTAAAATTTAAGATATTGGAAAAAAGTAATCGATAAAGAAAGTTTTCTGTTTATATTTTGAAAATTTTAATATAAACATACTATATACTTACTTTTTTTTAAATAACACATTTGTTTGATGTAAAAGAAATTTACATTAAACGAAAATAGATATATAATTGTGTAAAAGATAAAACAAAATGCATAGACTAAATTGAAACTGTTTTAAGAAACGATCAAAAATTAGAACAGTGAAATACACAATTATAAATACATATACGAGTACATATGTATAATAATAGTATGTACATGCATAAAATAAAATACTAGAGTTTAAAATTAAATTTGGGTTTTTAAAAAATCGAATATCTCTGTAAGTGTGTATTTTAATGGTTTTTGTTTTGGCCATTTCAGCAAGTTTAGGTATATTGACAAATTTTTAAATTTTTTAATAAAAATTTAATTAAACCATGAAAACAGAATATGCTCGTCTTATAACTCTTATAATATAATAATACTTTCATATTTCACCACATACCAACTTTAAATAGATATAGGTATATGGCACAGATAGCTAATCAAAAACAAAATTTTTGCCAAATATCTTCAATTAAATCTGTTTCTTTAATAAATTATTTACTATGTATGTAATGTTCACATAAAATGCTCTCCTTAGTATTAATTAAAATATTTTATTTTATTTTTATTAAATTTGATTAAGGTATTTTTATACATATGTACATATTGTTTATTGTAGGATAAAAGGTAATAAATAAATTCAAAATAATAACGTATATTCTATAAATAAATATGAAAATGAAAATTATATTATAGATGATAATTAAATTCTATATTTGTAAAATACTACTTACTAGTGCAAATTCGTATTTTACATTGACTTACTATTCTAAATCTAATTTTCAGTGAATAAATTTGTTCCTGAAACTCACCTGAATTCTTAGACACAATTTCACATACAGTTTCATGTTGTGTGCCGAAAAACTTTTATTATTATTAATATCTTCAGTGTCGGCTTTATTACTGAGAGTCCCTATTAAGGACAGACTTCGCTTGAAGCTTTTTGCTCTTATAAACCATCATAATTATTTTAGACTGTCTTTGAAAATTGCAAAAAAAAATTAATTTAATTTAAAAATTTAATATGTATTAATACTTTTCATCCATTTTTATTGAAATTACAATATTTTTTCTTTTGGGAGCCCCGTAAATTATAAGGGCTTATTAAAATATGAAATCTTAATGTATTTTATTGGATTTTTGAAAATCTGCAAAAATACAGGTGACATGGCCGCTTTTTGATTTCTATTACTAAGTAAGAATCAGCTAATTTACTAATTTCTGATTTAATCATCAATGTTAAAACTGAATTTTTTAGAATAGTTCCTAAATTTAAGGGTAGTAAAAAAACTTGTGACGTAAGAACAAAAATTCAAAGGTTTGATTTTTAAGAGTTGAACAATTAAAGAGTTTACAAGGATAGGCTAAGATCAGAAAGAAGTATGTTTTAATGTTAAAAAATAACATCGGTAAGTCGATGTTTCAATGTTGGTCTTTGTAAATTGCAAAATAATGAATAAGTTAAAAGTTAATACTAACATTCACAGGAGTGCGTCATGCTGGGAGGATCCTTCCGATTACCTGCAACGATGATGCTTCTCTGAACTGGCTAACAAAAATGGTCAATTCTTTGAAGATCGGTGACCTAGACCTATCGGCCATCGCTGTTACTGACCTTCCGGGATTGACCAAAATTTCGCTTCTGGGCCTCCTGATAGCAGGGATACCGTTCTATCTGATGGCTCAGAATCCTGAGTTTAATATAAAGGGCTGGTGCTACTTCGCCGTTAATCGGGAGGAGGAGTCCTCACAGGTGCAACTCCTCTTGATGGGCGTCGGAGACAAAGACGCAGCTCTTTTAAAAAGCAGGAAAAGTAAACTAAACTATATGTTTACTTCCTCTTCTACTTACTATCAACATCTAGCACTGCCGAGCGCATTGTGGCAAACTAAGGTCTGTGCAGGAGACAATCGTTCTAATCCAAGAACATGGATTGTTAAGATTAAGGTCTGTGGATTAGGAAAACTCAAAGGAAATATATTTATAGGTTCTCGAATTAAACCCAGAATTTATATTTACATACCAAAACACATACAAACTCTTCTTTTACAGGGACTCACTGGGGCTGATCTAACTGCCGTAGAAGCATCTTGTACAATAGACAACATTAAAACAAAAATTGTTTTTGCTTCTGCCTATCTCCCTGGCGAGTCCGATGGACCTTCTCCAACGAAGGAGCTGGAAGATCTGGTTCAGTATTTCGAAAATAATAAAAAAACACCTAATCATTGGATGCGACTCTAATGCTCACCACAATGTGTGGAGTAGCAGAGACGTCAACTCTAGGGGTAGGAACTTACTGGAACATATTTTCACTACTAACTTGCAGATTATGAACAAAGGATGTGAACCAACCTTTGTTACGATCAAGGGCGAATATGTATTTGACATCACCCTGGCGTCTACACAGATATCTTCCAATAATAAAAGAGTAGCATATATCACGTGAGCCAACCATGTCAGATCATAGAGTGACTGAGTTCAAACTACAAGGAGCATCTACAGAGAATAGATCCTATCGAAACCCATGACTCACCAATAAGGATATCTACAAACACCACCTTACTGAAGGATTGAGGCAATTCAATGTCGAAAGCAACATACAAATAGTTAGTAAAATCGAGCTTGGTACTATGGTACTACACTCGGCTATAAAAACTACCAACGAACATGCTTGCCCGGAAAAGAAGACCAGTAAACGGACGTCGGTTTTCTGGTGGTGCCGAGAACTGACTACTTTAAGGAAAGAAACTAGAAAACAATTTAATAAAGCGAATAAGTCAAAGCGGCGAGAAGATTGAGATGTCTACAAAGAAACTCGAAATTCTTTTAAAAATCTTATTCACCAGCAACAACGTCAAGCTTGGAGGAAGTTCTGTGCTGAAGTTGAATCTTCGGCAGAGATAAGCCGCATACAAAAAATTATTTCAAAAGACGTTGACAACCAATCAAAAAGTCTCCGCAAAGAGGAGATGGAACATTTACTGAGTCCGCCTCTCAAACTACTAAACTTTTAATAAAAACACACTTTCCTGGAAGCACGGTCATGACACGGGCGCAGACAATGCTGTGTGGTAATTCAGTAACGCCTCCTACAGTGGGGACTGGACATTCTGTTTCCACACCTGGTGACAATCTTTCGGGCATGCGTTGCACTAAAGTATGATCCGAAGATATGGAAAGAGGTAAAGGTAATCTTTATACCAGGTAAGGATGATTACACCTTACCAAAATCATACCGTCCGATTAGCTTAACATCTTTTTTGCTAAAGACGCTGGAAAGACTGTGCGACAGAATAATTCGGGATGCGGTAAGCCACACGTTTTAGCCACACCTTAGTTGCATTCATAGACATAGAAGGAGTATTTGATAAAACCACCTTTCCTTGAATAAACGAGGCCTTAAACAGATGTGGCGTCTCTCTTACCATGATTGGCTGGATTGGCTACGTGCTGCCAACAAGGCTAATCAAAATTGGTATGGAAGACTCGGATGTTGAATCATATGAGACCGGAGGCTGTCTCTCAAGGTGGGGTTCTCTCACCATTACTATGGAATATAGTAAAGGACAGCCTCATTCACGCTTTAAATAGCCGAGGATTTCATACGATAGGATATGCAGATAATCTAACAATTGTGCTTACAAGGCACTGTGAAGATACGCTGGCTTCTTTAATGCCGACAGCACTTCGGTTAGTGGAAAAATGGTGTACAACTAACTCCTTGGGAGTAAATCCCCATAAAACGGAGCTGGTCCTATTCACCAAGAAAAGACTGATCAACATTCGAAAGCTTCCTTCGCTTTTTGGCACCCAGTTGAAGCTGTTCCAGGACGTCAAATGCTTGGGAGTGACCATGGATAACAAGCTCAAATGGAAATGGAAGGCTTGGCCTAAGTGTTCTGGCAATGCCGGCGTGCCATTGGACTCTCCTGGAGACTTTCTCCGAGAGCCGTCTTGTGGAGATATATGGCAATTGTCAGACCTATGCTTGCTCATGGTGTCTGGTGACCCAGAACCAAACTAAAAACGGCAACAAACGGACTGGATCATGTACAGCGACTTGCTTGCTTTGCAACGACTAGCTGCCTTTGAACAACACCTACTGCTGCTCTCGAGGTAGTACTTGGCAAAGCGTCTCTTGATATTTTACTTCAAGAGGCAGCGGTACGTGTGGCGCATCGATTGAAGACGGTAGGGCAATGGTCAAATAAATGGAAGAGAATTAAACACAGCCTAATACTTCAGGAGGCTGCCAAGAAACAGCCTCTGTTTGGGGTTGAGGCTGACAAAAGGGTTCCCTGTTTTGTCTTTGATAAACCCTTTAATATAATAACATTGTGTTATACGTACATGGATCAAAAACAAATAAAGGTTCAGGGGCAGGCATCTACTGCAAAGAGCTGAATCTTAAACTAACAGTTCCGCTGGACAATATGGCCACAGTGATTCTAACAGAACTCGTGGCGCTTATTAACGGAGTTAAAGAAATAACCCAAAAAAAAGTTATACCTAAATAAACCAATTTTATTTTGCACAGACAGTAAAGTTGTACTATACAAGCTTTAAATACTGTCAAGTATACTTCGAATCTCTTACTTGAGGCATACCAAGCGCTCAAGAAAGTGTCGGACAACAACTCAGTGTTTCTAGTATGTATATATACTAAAGAACACAAGCGCAGCAAGAAGCGCTGTGGCACCTTTCGGTCCTAAATTCTCAGTTCCCTTATCGGAAGAGGCAGTTAAGACCTTGGCAAACTCAAAAAACATTTATAATTTTGTTTATATTATTATAAATCATAATTATTATATGTACCCTATAATTAGAATTATAGACGGCTGATTAAAAAAAAATACTATACAATATACGATACAGCTATACAAATACTGGCCGTTCAAGTTAAGGAAAACCTTGGCTATTATGCGTAGTCGTATTTTTGGAAAGGAAGAGACCCGACAATTTTAAAAACTCTCATAAACGCACATAGCTCTAAATTGCCGTAACGTGTCGAATACCATTCGGTCCATAAAAAAAAAGGTTCTAGATAAAAACATATAGTTTGGTCTACGGCGAAGGTTTTCCTTAACTTGAACGGCCAGTACATACTTATTAATAGTGGCTTATATATGAGGTAGTTGGTAGCGAACGTGTTTAAAGAGGCTGTTTCGTCGTTATTAAAATAATTGATTTAAATTTTAAATAGTTATTCTTCCTTTGCTACTATCGTTACTATAGAGCTTTGTTCCAACAAACACCATGGACGCGTTCATGTAGTGCCTTATTACACGATTTGGTCATGTTACATATATTTTACTTTACTTTAAAAATTTGAATCGCAAAAAGAAAAAGCAAGGAGAATTTCTTTTCAAGCTTACGTAAACTTAACGTTAATAAATTACATATTCAAAAATAAAATATGTACTTTTATTTAATCCAAAACCATAGTACACCACATTTATATTAATTATAAGTAAATTATTTATATATACATAATTAAATAGAATTATTACTTTATTATTTTTTTAGTCATTTAGTTAATATTAAATGCAATTTGGTGCAAAAGTGCATAATAAATCTTTTACTCAATTTACGCGGTGCACTTTTGAATTTTTCTTTTTTTGTGTACGAGTAAATAGCTAGAAAAGATTTTTGCAGAAAGAGTTAAAATTTCATCACATTGATCATTTTAAAAATTGAATCACCTAATAATAATAACAATTTAACAATTATATACTTGTTGAAATATATAACGATATTTCATATCCTTAATATAGCGAGAAATAATGTAAACAGTGAAAATA
>SSSI01000139.1:0-26272 GCA_004796505.1 Oryzaephilus surinamensis
CAAATGATTCTTGTTTTGATCCAGTACAAAGATGTACTAATTTCTTATGATAACATATTTGTATACACGAGCGTCAATGTCGTTCTAGCAGCAAAATAATGTCTTTTTTTGGTAATAAATCCTATTGGAAAACAAACTGTGTTTATACAAGGTGTTCCAGAATAACGTGGACATATTTTAAGAGGTTATTCCTGAGTACATTTTAAGAAAAAAAGTCCTATAAAATCTTGTCCAACATCCCTTCGTTTTTGAGATACAGGGTGTTAAAGTTTTATGAAAAAATAAGGTTTTACTTAAATATTTCAGAAAATATTAGAGATATTAAAATGAAATTTTACAGAAGAGTTTTATTTATTAAGGCACACATTTGTACCAAATTTGAACGAAAACGGCCGCCCCCAACTATATTTTTTATTGGTGGGGGTGGAATCACACCCCGGGAACTTTTTATTTTGCATGTTAATATACTGTTTAAAAAATCTTATTTAATAGGAAATTTAATAAGGAAACTTTTGTGTCTCTTGAAATTTTTCGTTTAAATGAGTCGTTTTTAAAAAAAATGCGAAAAACTTAACACATGTCATCAATAAATCGACAAAATAATTACCAGTTTTTTGAAATTCGATTTATTGATGACACGTGTTAAGTTTTTCGCATTTTTTTTAAAAACGACTCATTTAAACGAAAAATTTCAAGAGACACAAAAGTTTCCTTATTAAATTTCCTACTAAGTAAGATTTTTTAAACAGTATATTAGCAGGCATATCTCTAATATTTCCAAAAATATTTAAGTAAAACCTTATTTTTTCATAAAACTTTAACACCCTGTATCTCAAAAACGAAGAGATGTTGGACAAGATTTTATAGGACTTTTTTTCTTAAAATGTACTCAGGAATAACCTCTTAAAATATGTCCACGTTATTCTGGAACACCCTGTATATATCATTATATTTTTGCATTAGTAAGTAGTTATCTAATATTCTAATAACTATATTAAATAAACAAGTGCTTGTTCAATATTCAAAAATACACTCAATATGTTTATTGTAAGTACCTAGGTATTCTTTCAGAAAATATCTAGACAGATTTTATTTTAATTTAGATGCAAATAATAAAATATTTGAATAAACAAAAAATATTTTCATTGCTTTTAGATATACTAGTATAATATAATATTTATCTAGACACACTCACTTTATCTGAAATACGACGTTGATTTTTTTTTGATATAATTTTGTAATCTTTTCCCTTCTGCTATTTAAATTATACGGTTCGTGTGTATGCGGTGCCAAAATCAATATTTTACTACACTTTGAAGAGAGGCCTCAATATATACTTGAAACATCGCACTCTTCTCTTGATGCGTATATAAAATAATTTTCCTTCACCGTGTATATGCGCTGAAGATTTAAATTCGAGCAATTCATAATATAAGTTCATGTGTGTTTACTGTATGTACCACATATGAAACGTGTTTTTCTGGCTGTTTAAATAAGTAAAAGTTGATTAAGGATCGTGTTCGCGTGCGTTCTTCCACATCACATTCATTCCAGCCGTAAATTTATCGTCGCAGTGAGTGTCTGGCCAGTATTATTATTTCCATTTCAGTTGTGGTCAGTTTGATTCGAGTTTGGTGAAAAAATGGATGATGTGTACCTCAATGGTATGCAGAAACAGAAAGCCTCAATGGATTTTTATTCGGATTTTAGTGGAGCCGAAACTGACGATAGCAAATTATTAGAACAAAGAATGGGTTTGTTTCATATTATAATACTGTAGCACTGTAGGTTAGCTTTCATATCGATTTCCTGCTTGTGATGCACAATGTTATGAAATTTTGTGTAAAAATAAACGCGTCTATGTACAAATTAGCAATATGTACGGCATACTGTTTTTAAATCAATTAAATCCGTACATTTTGGTAAAAATAACTAATAAAATACAAACTTTAAAATGCATATTTCAGGGTAGGTAAGAATATTCAATGAATTGAAACAGGATGAAATTTAAATAGTTTTCAATGATGGAAACTAAAATTTGCCGCAAAAAATATCAATAAACAAATCTGACATATTTATGATTTTGAAATATAAATAACTATAATTTTAAATATTTTTAGAAAATCGTAATTTCCACAAGTGAATGATTTTTATCGTATTTACTTTTTATAACAATCTTAATTCCGAAATTCTTTTCATTGATATGATAATTTGTTTTTTATGAAATATTTATTAATTGACAAAGTTTAAAAATGACAGAGCGAGGTATTTTGGGCGATATTCAACTCGTAGGTGTCCAAGATGATGATATTAGTGGTATGTAAATCTATAATTACTTAAAAATTCACTAAAAATATTAAGTGGATAGCTATTTTAAGGATTTATTTCTAAATTTTTCTGCACCTGTAGGTGTAATTTTGTTTATGATACATGAAAATGCTGAATGCCGGTATGATACTGATATCATATTAAATATTAACCTTGTAAGTACAATATTATCATAATGTCGGAAACATATTATTATTCATACATACCTATATCTATATTAGTACAATAATTTACCGAATAAGCAGATGCTTTTGCGAACACTGTGTACAAGTATACAAAATTAGTCCATATATTTATTGTTTCTTTGTACATATTTACTTTTACTATAGTTATAGTGGAAAAATAGATAAATGTTAAAAAATTTCCAAGTATTAAATCGCTTCGTATTTTTATAGGCTTATTCTTAAACGTAAATATAGTATATTTTCGTGTTGGGATTTTTTACTGTGTGTGCCAGGAAAACATTTCAGTTTTTCTCTAATCATTTGCATGTTCAGTTTATTTTCCAAATACCAAAATTATAGTTTTGCGTGCTCAATTCGGAATATTCTCGTATAAGGAAAACTTTTTTGACAATGTGTTCACGGGGTTATTTATCAACTAGTCCAGACCCAAATCTCGAAGTTAATGGACCAAGTTTTTTAAGGGTAAATTCATTTGTGGATGAAGACAGGGTTTTAGGTAAGAAGTGTTTTCAAATGTGCATTCAAAAATTAGAAATTTTTATATTAATTTTTAAAACATTTTATCGTCATATGATTTTCAAGGTCTAATAAAAGAATACGTACATACATATGTGTATTACGTATTAATGCAATTTAGCACGTTATAATGTTCCCAGATAACTAATTTACAGCGATAAACATAATTATTGTTTGGGTACCTGTGTATTTTAACTTGATTTAACATTTAACTCTTAATAGCAATAATAGCATTAAATTATTTCATTTCAATTATACATACTTGTTTTTAGTTATTGTTATAACACATAACATTTCTAGATGTTTATAATACTTATTTATTTAACCCAGAAAAAAATTAAATACCATTCTTTTAAGTAGGTACTTGTATATAATTAATAGATATAATGATGGCTTTAAACTATAGGTAATAATTGCTCATCAAAATATAAATAACACATTTTTGACCAAATGACAAACGGAAAGTCTTTTATCTTTTAATATACTACCTATAAGTAATTCAAAATAGATGAATTGAATATTGTGGTCTAATTATAAACATATTTGTAAGAGTATGTTTATTATTAGCACATTAAAGCAACAACAAATGTTTGTTGTCCTCATTTTTGAACAATAATGACAGCACCATATTTAACATTAAAAATATTACAATATAAAGGGCTCGTCATTTCATTCCTCGTGTCTCAAACACATTCATGCTAAAAAATAGCTTCATTATTAACTATTATTAACTTGTAAAATAATGCACTAATATCATAATTAACAGTATTTATCGTTTTAAACTCATTGTAATGTAAGGGTAAACTTATACAGTTAATTTTAATTGTTTTAAAGTGCAAATCGTCTTATCCTAAAAGTTCATTTAATATTTCCTCATTCCTCAGTTAAAAATATATTTACTACCTGAACCTTAATTCAAGTTTTTGCCATAATTAAAATCATTCCTGTTATATTTGTAGTGTAGTCTCTTTGATACTTATTAATTTTTCTGTCGTAATGACGCAAATGGTTCATAATCCCAAATTTTGTTTGTAACAAATGATAGATTGCGAATTAATTTTTATTTTAAATACTTTCAAAAAAAGTATTGTTCAAATTTTTCAATACAGTGTTAAAAACGCTTTCAACCTACACAATAAAGTTCTAAGACCTTTTCAAACAAAATATGTCGTAGTTGGTGCGGTTCCGCCCGGCCACCTGGTTATTTTTGTGGCAGAAAAGAAGTTAGGTACATGAATTTATTTAATAATTAAATAACCAGCTTTAATATTGTATTCAATTTCAATCCTGATCAAACTACTTCTTATAATATATACACCTACATATACATTATAAATTATAATTTGTAATTAGTTCTGTTCAAACCTCTTGGCTTTACTAAAATACTAAATGACGAACGTATATACTCGTACCTGAATTTTATTGAAGAATTCAATTTTTTAGTTTAAATTTTAAATCTGTTTTGTTCTTATAAATGATTGCAACTGTTTATCTCTCATGATGATTAATATGAATCGAGATATGAATTTTATAATATATTCTCTTGAGTTCATCTAAATGTTTACACGTTAAGCAAGTTTGACCACAATGACTAGGATTTTGTCCATTTATCTTGGGACAATTTTAACAACCCACATCACTGTAACATTTGACAGTTATAAAAGTATGACAGCTTTACAGGTCTGAAATTTCATTCTATTTTGACTTAAGAACTGTATAATGTTGTCTTCAATAGTTGATTATAATAATAATAAAATTATCAACTATTTGCAAAAAAATTCTGGTAAAACTTCTATCGAACTGATAAGAATGAGACTATATTGGAATTTAATGTATAACATTATATTTGTAATATGTAAATTAATGTAAATCAGTTTCTTTAACCAGTATGAAGTGTATTTCCTTATGCGTTAAACGACTAAGAATATTGTAATAAATTCTTTTTGTTTGTTTAGAGAGTCCACTTGTTTACTGTTTATATCTTCATTTTGTTTAGTGAACAACATATGATAAAATTTTTAAATATATGTATGTAGTTTGACTTTGATTATTTATTCGTTTAAAATTAATTCTTAACAACGCGTCTTTTGTGAATATTGTGTTTTATTGGGTTTGTTTTATTGTGGGATAAAATGTTTTTTAATACGACTCAAAAACGATGTGAAACTTCCTCAATGACTTATTCAGACAATTTTGTTGAAACTAATCTCGAAAATAATACTGAAACTGAATTAACTAATGAAAGTGAACGGGAGGGTGAGTTCTTTAATTAATTTGTACTTTCCAAGGTTTAATGATTTAATGTTTTGTTGTTTAATATGATTTGAATGCTTAATAGGATGTTTAGATTTAAATAATTAATTGTTTTTCTACCAATCAAATGTACACCTAATGAGTAATGAGACGTTCAATTATGTTGTTAAGTTATACTAATTACAAATTTAAACACATGACTTAATGTTTTTTTAATCATTTGGAGCACTTAGAAATTTAGGAAACATTTTTTAGAATTTAATTTGTACAAATTTTAGTCATGCCGGATGAAAATTCAATAAAACTTGTTTTTATGGTTATGTAAGCTAAAATAAGATAATTATCCAATTAATTTTTTTTAATTACATGTCTATAACGTATTAAATATCTATTTTTATTACAACATTTTGATTATGATAGTCATATTATGAATAACAATATTTTCGTCCCGAGACAAATAAAATTTTAATCTGGGTTTCAAGTATTTTTATAAAATTAAAAATATGTATTAAATATAGAATATTATTTTTATCATTCTAACTAGGTATTTTACTACAGCGCTATTTAATATGAAAACAAAATAACATTGACCTTAGAACAATAATGCATGTACTTAACAGTTTATTTATATTTTTAACTACATACATGTACCTACAAGTGATTTTCCAAATAAATTTGTTTGTGTGTTTATTATTTACTTTAGTAGGTCCTATTGCCAAAATAAATTTGGATTTAAAACATTTTCATTTTTTGGCAACTTGTTTAAAAAACTTTTAATATGTACCTATAGTATAAATATATATTTTAATATTAATGTGAACCACCTCGAACCACGACCTCTCGGTACATTTAAAAATACTCATATATTGAAAACTTTTATTTACAATCTAAAAAATGAATGTGTTTACTGTATATAGTAGTTTCGCTATATCTTTGATGCTACGTCACAAATTGTAATTGTACGAACTAGTCCAATATTTGCGAGTCAAAAAAGAAACGATGTTCATTAATTAATATGAATTTCTTTATTTAATACTCCCTATAATATTAATGGGATAATGCAGAATAATAACATATGTACATATTTGATATGTTCTACTATTTGTGATGTAGCATCAAAGATATAGCGAAAGGAGTGTACATAATAAATTAAAACAAAACAATCAAGTGTTGTTTATCGAATTAAATTATTTTCGATAATAAAAAATTTAAGCAGGAAATCTCGAATGAGCATACTTAATACCTTCTTAATAAAAATTCAAATTTAATCTTACAAATATTATTTTTAATCTACTTAACTATTTTGTTTATAAAGGAAATGAAAGTCCATCATTTACTTCAAATGCACCATTTACTGGTGGTCAGCAAGAATTGCCCAATGAAATTTCAGCTCCATATGAAGTGCCCCAATTTCCAATTGAACAAATTGAAAAGAAATTGGCCATTCAAAGACAAATAAATTATAAGTAAGTTAATAGTCTCTGTTTATCTTATTTTTCTTTTTTTATTTTATGTATTGGTTTGCAAATACGTTGGGAATAGATAAAATTATAGTTTCCAATTGATTAATTGCGTGCAAAATTATCTGTTTTGCTTACCTTAAATTGAAAATCGTTGATGTTATTCGCTTAATTCAACATTAAAATTTTATGTTTTAATTTACATTATGGTTTTTTGACGTAATAAGTATTTGTAACATTAGAATAACGTACTAGAATTTTGATTTGAAAATTATTGTACACGAACATATTTTATATTTTTCTATGATTTTTATGTAAGAAAATGAACAGGTTTAGGGGATGAGGGGTTGTTATATTGGCACGCCAACACGTGTTTTACATTCATAATAGCTATGACCAGCGGGGTAGATAGTGTGTAACTTTTGTTCATAATCGATTTGCAATTAATTCGTACCTATTGTTGTTTAAACTATTATCTAATTTATAAGAACGGTGAATAATATGTTTGGTTTAGCATCTGAATGGGTTACATTCCAGAAAATATTCCCAAGGTCCAAAAATATCTAATTTGAACTAAAACTTATATTAAATTTATTAATAATATTTATTGTTATTAATTTACCTGTTTGCAGAGTACTGGAAGACAAACGAAGCCACTATGAACCATCCATAGCCGGTGGGGTTGAATACCAAGAATTAGACGATAATGAATTGTATGTACCTCATTTTCAACGAGTTTCTATATCAGGAGAAGATACAAGCGGGGTAAGCCATATATGCCAGGAAGCCACATAAATTTCGTGACATTGATTTTGTTCTGTTTACTAATATTGTATCGATATTATACGTGCAGGTGCCTTTAGAAGATTTGGAACGAAATTCTAAATTGATTATACAAGCTTTACAAATTAGGGAACAGTATATGAAAATGTCCCATCAAGCGTTTTCTGCTACTGCTGCAAGATTTTTAGATCCAAACCATATTCAGCGACATCATGATGATAAACAATCGATCGAAGGTTAGTGTGAATATATTATTCTTATATATTTATGTATAATTTTACAAATTATTTGATTTTTCTACTCAATTGGTTATTTAGTCTTGTCGTGTTAGATTTGTCTTACAAGATTTAAATATACAGGGTGTTCCAGAACAACGAGGGAATATTTTAAGGGGTTATTCCTGACTACATTTTAAAAGTTCATATAAACATTTGTCCTAAATCGCTTGGTTTTTGGGTTACAGGTTGTTAAAGTTGTATAATTGACCGCATGACCGTCCTTAAATTTTTCGCATTTTTCTCAAAAACGACTCATTTGAATGCAAAATTTTAAGAGACACAAAAGTTTCCTTATTAAATAAGATATTTTAAATAGTACATTAACAGGCAAAAACAAAAAGTTCCGGGGTGTGTTTTCACCCCCATAATTAAATAACATAGTCGAGGGCGATCATTTTCGTTCAAATGTTTATAAGACTTTTCACATGTATATTGAAAAGTTATTGTCATCATTATTATGTCATTTGCAAAAAAATAAATACTATGTTGTTCTTATCACGACAAAACTAACAACGCAAGACTTAAGAAATAAAGCGAACATCTTGAATATATGTAATATGTAATTAGGCGCGAAATTATTATTAATGCCATTTTGTCAAAAATCTACAAAATGTAATAACGTAAGTATTAGTAAAAATATGTTTATTTGGCCCTAAAGATTTTATTTTTGCACTCTTAAAAAAATGTTCAAGTTTATATTTTTATCTATACAGTACTTGTCTTCCAAAAACAAAAACAAAATGTAGCGTAGTTTTTCCATAAGTATACCAATAGCTTTTTTAAAGCCCCATTTGCATGTATTAGATATCGAATATGCTGCAATGTTGTCAAGAAACGCCAGAACATCATTTGATGATTTTGTTTTGGATTCGCTGCTTGAAAATAATAGTAATTATATCAGTACTACAGGTAAATAATATTATACATTTTGAACAAGAAAACAATCTCTTTTTTTGACACACATGCAACTCCTTTAGACAGGATAATTTTTTTAAATGTTTTAACATAACTGTGAAAATGTATTTTCCTGTTTAAAACCATTTAACTATGATTTCTGTTTTTCTTTTATGTGTATACACCAATCGTGTTATGTGCTAATAATATAAAAATAGCAATATTACAGGGCTATGAAGAGTTGACTCTTTTCAATAAATTCTAATTTTACTCTTCATATCTCTTCTTGATCATGACACTACTAATGTTAAATGGTATTAAATTCAATTTGGTTAAAACATAATTATAGGTATTGTTCTGTTTTTTTTAAATTATAGATCATGGAATACATCCTCCCATTCACAAGCCATGGGAAGCTCCAGTTGTGCCCGATACTGATCACATTTTCGTAAATAATAACGGTGTATACGAAATTTACAAAAATCAAACTGATTTAGACAACAAAAAGTCTTGCAACTACATTTATCCCGACGTTGAGAAATTCACTACTGATTTTTACAACATGTGTAATTTGATTGCTGATGGGCCATTGTAAGAAATATTGTGGTTTAACTAACATGAAATTATTGATGTATACATTTTGTTACAGAAAATCGTTTTGTTATCGTCGATTGAGTTATTTGTCATCTAAATTTCAATTACACGTTCTACTAAACGAACTACGTGAATTGGCATCACAAAAGGCCGTACCACATCGTGATTTTTATAATATACGTAAAGTTGATACACATATTCATGCTGCATCTTGTATGAATCAAAAACATTTGCTGCGCTTTATTAAAAAAACATTAAAAAATAATGCTGACGAAGTGGTGACTGTCACAAATGGTACGCCAATGACGTTGAAAGAAGTGTTCCAGGTAGCAAGTAATATTTTGTTAGTATTAATTTTATGTATGTATTTAATTGTTTTAGTCAATGAATTTAACAACGTACGATTTAACTGTTGATATGTTAGATGTGCATGCTGATCGTAATACATTTCATCGATTTGATAAATTTAATGCTAAATACAATCCAATCGGTGAAAGTAGATTACGTGAAGTATTTTTAAAAACTGACAATTATTTGAATGGAAAATATTATGCAAGCATAATTAAAGAAGTGGCCAGTGATTTAGAAGAATCGAAATACCAAAATGCTGAATTGAGATTGAGTATTTACGGTAAAGGACGAGATGAATGGGATAAATTGGCCAGATGGGCCATACATTCGAATGTTTATTCAGATAACCTTCGCTGGTTGATACAAATTCCTCGATTATTGTATGAGAAATGTTGATAACACTTTCCCAAAATCAATCACACCGATTTTTATTTTTTTTTAGTGATATTTTCAAGTTAAACAAAGTATTGAATAATTTCCAAGAAGTTATTGATAATATATTTTTACCATTATTGGAAGTAACTGCTAAGCCCAGCTCCCATCCTGAACTACATAAATTTCTTCAATATGTAATCGGTTTCGATTCTGTGGACGATGAAAGCAAACCGGAAAAAAACCCATTATTCGATAAAGACACGCCAACGCCGCAGCAGTGGAACGATGAAGAAAATCCTAATTATGCATATTATTTGTATTACATGTATGCGAATTTATGTGTTTTAAATCATTTTAGGGCTGAAAAGGGTTTGCACACGTTCGTATTGCGGCCACATTGCGGCGAAGCCGGGCCTGTGCAGCATTTAGTCTGCGGTTATATGTTGTCGGAGAACATTTCACATGGACTGTTGCTGAGGAAAGTGCCTGTTCTGCAATATTTATACTATTTAGCTCAAATTGGCATCGCAATGAGTCCATTGTCGAATAATAGTTTGTTCTTAAATTACCATCGTAATCCGTTACCTGAATATTTAGCTCGCGGTTTGGTTGTTTCATTATCCACCGATGATCCTCTTCAATTCCATTTCACAAAAGAACCCCTAATGGAAGAATACAGCATCGCGGCTCAAGTGTGGAAACTGTCCAGTTGTGATATGTGCGAATTGGCGAGAAACAGCGTTCTAATGTCTGGTTTTCCGCATAAAAATAAACAATATTGGTTGGGACCAAATTATACAAAAGAGGGTGTCGCTGGAAATGATATAACACGTACCAATGTACCAGATATTCGTGTTGCTTTCCGTTATGAGACGCTTATTGATGAATTGTCAAACATTTTCAAATCACATATTAAATTGGATAGTAAATAAAATAAGTAATAATACACTTAATGCAGATCCAAAATGAAATTTCTTTAATTCTATCCGTTTGTTGTATTGTGATGACTTATTCAAGCTTCAAATCAATTTTGTTATCATTTTTTTCTTCATTTCCTGTGTGTTTTACTAAATTACAGTTGTGATGAAATAAGCCTTAATGTAATAAATTTTATTATTGTGTTTTATAATTAACTTTATATATTTTTATAGAATTTTTATACCTATTCAGATTGTATATTTAAAATATATTTGAAATGATGTTAAATTTTCTTTTTGTTAATTTGTCAATAAAACTAAAATTGGCTGGTAGATGCTAACATATAAAAATGTTATAAAATATGTATGTTTATTATTTTTTAATGTTTATTGTTCACAACTATTAACAAAATGTTACCTATTACAAGTATACTTCCTGTAAACAAATTAATCTATTATAGATGAAATAAATACAAGAAAATGTTATAAATTGTACGTTTATTAATTAATCCTTAACATAAAAAAATATGCAATATAATTTGTCTTAGAATTAACAATATATATATCTTACAAATATTGACTAGTTCTATTTTAAACTACTTGAATTTCGACAAATGCCCAATTATCGTAGTTTAATCTTAAGAAACAATTCAGTATTAAAGATGACTGCTACATGTGTACTTATTTTCCTCTTCAGACTGAGTTTCTTCCTTTTTTTTAACCGGTGAAGCTAGTAGTACACTAAATATGTTACGAATTGGCGCTTCTATAGCCAAATACAGTACAAATGCCGTTCCAAATGCTAGCACCATATCAGATAATGACAAACTTATCTAAAAAATACCAACTAGTTAATAAATATTTATGTAAAGTATTTTGTAATTGCAAGTTAGTTAATATGTTAAACTTTCAACGAAATTATTTTTTTAATGTTTCCTGTGGAAATAAATAAACCTTTCAATTTAATTTAGTGCTTTGTACGTGTACTTTTCTTTACGATATTAAATAAATTAATGTACATAAATTATTACTTACAACGTCAAAATAACTGGCAAAATTTGCTCCCCCTTTTCTCGCAACAGCGCGCATTTGAAATTGCATGTGCACTAAATAGGCACCATAAACCAATTTACTTAAAGGCACCCACGGAGACCAGGACAAAACATTATAAATGAATTTCGAATATCCATAACTGGCAACGTACAAAATGCCTATGCTTCCAACTGCCCAAATTGTACGATGTAATGCACTGTACATTCCAGATTCAAATGCATTGTATTTATAATTTTCATCGTAGAAAATGGCACCAGTTAAAATTGACATTATCATTATACCCAAACAGGCAAGTGTAATCAAATAGGAATAACTCTGCAAAAGAATTTTTAAAATAATTGCAACAGAGCCAATACAATCAATACATTTTTCAAACTTATGTTCCAGATTTATATCTGAATTTAAATACAATAATATTATTACATAAATTTCTTTCACACTGCTGGCATTCTATCAGTTAATTTAAATTGAATTTATACCTTCTATAATTAAATCTACATTGCGTCAAATTGTGAAATAATATTATAAATCAAATTTTTTAATTTCTAGGACCGATAAAAGTAAATTTTGTTGTTCATATAGAACATGCGGAAACAATTAATTACATAATTAGAAATGCTTAATGTCTTATTTAGTTAGGTACTTATATTTATATTTTGGGTATTTCATGCAACTAATAAATTTCTTAATTATACAATGGCTTACAAACAATATAAAAATAAACATTTACGGACATAATTTGTGTAATTATTTATATACATATAGGTAATTTTTTTCGTTAAATGCGATAATAAACAATTTGTTACTTGTGTGTATTGTGCACGACGAGACGTTCAAATTCATGCAACATCCATTACGTAAATCATATTTTCTTACCTTTTGTAAATGTCTTTCGCAACCTTTCCTTTTGTAATAAAAATACCCAGCCAACATGCCAACGAAATATGGTGATGCTCTTGTATGCGATTTTGAATATGTTAATAGAAAATCAACGTGCGATTTTGGTGCTCTCAAAAATTCTGGATAGAAAAACAATACAGCTGGTCTAGCATTTACGATTACAATCAAAATCGGTACCAGAATCGACACAAATGTTGTTACACCCAAAAGAATCAATCCAACTTTGCGATTTTTATGAATCGCTACACATATTAAAAGAGCTATTATGAAATAATGAAAATCGCATGGCAAATACCAGGAATGAACCATACACTAAAAAAAACTCGTTCCATTATTTTGCAACAACTTAAGTAACAATTATTCTTTCTTGCCATATGATCAGCATTAACATAATTATTGATATATAATAAGTTGGCCCACCAATTTTGTCGACAATCTTCAATTTCAGGACCGATAATTATTTTCCACATTGGTCCATCACCAATATGATAAAATAATGTGGCATAGTAAAATATTACAAAAGCGTAAATTGGTGTCAATCTATAACGTGCATAATTATGCAGAATTATATAAATTTATTAATAATAAAAATTATTACCTTATATATCTCATAAGAATTATAAATAATGGATTAATCATTTTCTTGTCGAATTGTACCAACAGACAATACGTGACCAGTAGTCCACTTAAAATGAAGAAAGAATCTACAAATAAATCACCATGGAAGAAAAGTGTACCCAAAGCCGATCTATATTGCTAGAAAATTAGTAATTATTACTTAAAAAAATTATTTACTATATAAATAACCATTTTATCAACTTTGATTTATTCTTACTTCTTCGACCGTATTAAAATTTAATATTCCCGATGACAGATGTGTCCCAAATCTGTGGTCCATTATTACAACGAGAATGGCAAGAACCCGAACACCGTACAACACTTTTAAAGCTGGATCTGATGAATTGTCTTGTGTTGCCAATCGTTTAAAATTATCACAAATGCTAAACGATAACGCCAATCTGTATAATGGGGATTCTGTAAAACAGTTACATTACTGGAATTATTTTTATAATTGCAATTTGTGTGATTACTTTCGGACGGTTTTTCTTCATGTTGGTAGAACAGAGTGAAACAGGTTGAAAATACAAGAAGTACAACCACAATTCCCACTGTTAAACTGCAAGTAATCGATTTAATAACATTTAAATATATGTTACCATTTTTTAAATACTAATTACCAAAACGTAATATCTACATAATCAAAATACTGGTTTTCATTTTCTCTTTGACAACTGTTTTCGGCCACATTTGCAGTGTAAGTCACATTATGTTCCCTTAAGTTTAAATCGACGTTTTTTAAATAATCATTTAAATGTTCTTCTAGATCTTTTGGCGTACAGGATGCTGGGACACACCATGCCAGCAAAGCCGTGTTCTCTGGTTGCTGAGATGGGTCCTTTTTGTCCTAAGAAATATTATTAACGAGATTAATACGTTGATGTTGATTCATATTTGTCAGAAACCGCTTTTTGATCGTTATTAATGCAATTAAGCAAATTACATAATTCTTCTCTTGACCTACATTATATTTATAATATTTATATAGCCTTAAGATTATTAAAAAATTGTAGGTAAAGTTTAAAAACTTGACCAAAATTTTAGTAAATGGATAGTATTTAAAGTTTTATGTGTGCCTATTACGTTGCATTCATTAAAATGTTATAAAAATTAATTTATTAGTTCATTAACTTTGTTATGGTTACATTTATAATAATACAATAAATTACTCCTCGTTAATTTAAAGTTGTTTTCCACAAAGTATTTTTAGATAATTTCCACATAGTTCACACAAAATTGAAAATTACCCGCAATTCATAATGTTAAATAAAAACTAACATAAATTAATATAAATAGATACATATAATATACCTAAATAGTTAAACAACTGATTTTGATAATTATTATAAAAATTATAAAAAGTTCTTCGGTTTACGGAAACATTTTGCATAAATTAATGTGTCTTTCCTGAAAACACTAAAGTAAGGAAATAAATTGATAAAAACTTAGTTATTTGTGTAATTATATATGTATTTCGTATTAAATTTTTGGCTATATATTATTAAATAGTCCTTGTGTGAAACTTCCTAGTTTTTTGATAAATCTTGAAAAATTTTTAAAATTGTTCAATAACTTAATAAATTTGTATATTTCATGATAGTTATAAATTATAATAAATACCTACTTCATTTAATTCTTGTTCAAATATTATAATTAAATTCTTCTATATAATCTATTAATTATTCATTGATTTGAAATTATCACAAGCATACTAATTTTCCGATTATGGTACTAATAATAGTTCTCATGCCTATGTAAACTACAGTAAAAGTGCACATTTATTTAAAATCCAAAAATTAAGGCCGTTTACTTGTAAAATATTCATTTCATGATCATGGATTTCAGTCAAGTGATTGGAATTGTGGTGTTTGTAACAACTTTATGAGGTAAATTATTACAACATATAATAACAATTTAGAACAGCAAAGTGCCACTAATTATATATATATGTATATGATTGTAAAAAATTGTAAAGTGCAATATAACTACATACAAGAAGTGTATGTTGAACATACTCACGAATGCATAAAATATAATAATACCTGTTAGCAATAAAATACGAGTACAATTGTGATTGTGAAACTTACATAAATTTTACGTAAAACCGATTCATTTGGCTCGTAATCCAAAGATTTTGGATTTCTAGACGGATTCGGATGTGGCACATGGGCTGTTATGGCAGCAAGACAATATTGTTTAGGAAACGGGGCTTTTGCACTCAAACATTCTTGAAATTGGCCAAATTGCGAAAAACTACCCCGGAGAATACCAATTGGATATGGAGCTGAAGAATCTTGCACTGAAAATATAAATATTTAAGTTTTAACAACAAAGTGCGTATAAAGTTAATTAATGAATAATTAATGGCATTTTATTTATATTAACCATATAAAATTGTATAAATTATACCATAAAATTATAAATGTGATGTAATTAGAATAACTGTATGGAAATTTTTATTTATTTATAAAAGGGCTGCTTTAGACGAAGGTTATCAACTGATTTTTATGTGATTATTAGAAAAAAATAGTTCCTTGATTAAAGCCATAATTAATGCAAATTAGAGCCTCTCTATTTTCATGTCATGCATATAATTTCTAAATATTGATATATGTTGGTCTATAATTCTTTTTTAATGTAACTGAAAACATTAATTTTTTTGGCAATAACCTTTAAATTTTCATTTCCTAATAAAAGTTACAAAAAGTCCTTGGTTTTTTATTAGTTGCATGACATACGAACAAAATTGGTTTATGTTTCTTCTGGAAATTTTTTTTTGAGTTAGTATTATGTATAATAGTGACCTTCAAAGAAAATTATTAAATTACCATAATAGCGATTTTGAATAAACAAATTGAATATACTTTGTTGGAGATACATTTATAAAAGACATAAATAGTCATTATAGAGTTTCAGGTTTCTAGACTTTATTCGTCTTTAAAAAATTACATAATCGAGAATATTAAGACTAATTTGATGCATTGATTTGTGTCAAGGGTAAAATGTAAAAAATATACGTTTTTTCTTAAAAGTTACAAAAATTTTTAATTTTTGCATTCTATGGATTAATTAATTTAAACCAGTTCGATAAAAATAATGATAACAAATTAAATTTTAAGAATTACGAAACAAATCATTAGATAATATATTTATGTTTATTTAATTAATGTTTAAATTGTGTTCAGCGATTAGTTATGTTAAAATTTGTTTACAAACAAATCACTTTTTATCAAATAGGAGTATGTTTTTAAATTCTAAACTAGCGGAAATTAGAATTCATCAATTAATTCATTTTTTTACCAGAAATAAAAATATATTAGCATATTCGTATATATTTAAGGGTCATAATATTAACAAAAGTCTTCCGCTTATGTAAATTTTTTATGTTAAACAAAAATCTCTAACAAAGAAGAATTATAATTGGTAATTTATTTGTGAAAATAATAAATAGAATCATTTTTAACTATTTAAGTAAATTACGAATTTCAAGTTAAATTTTAATTTCTTTAGACTATTATTTTTTATTGGCAATAGATACACATACGTTTTTAAAAATTTTTGAAAAATTCTTCCATTCTTGAAAAAGAATATTTCAGATACATGAAAAATACTCACTTTCGTGTGCCCAAGTGCTTAAATTCTTCAAATGCTCCACATACAACTTGGTATGCTCTTGACAAATAATATTCTTAGTTTTAATTACATCCACTGGCAACGGTGGAAACAAACGATAATAATTGTCATCATTGCCAAAAGTCTTTTCACCAAAAACAACCAACACTACAAATATCACTATTTTCAACATATCGTTCACTTTGATGAAGACAGTATGCTGACAAAGTGATAATAAAACTTAAAATGAAAGTGAAACCAAGAATATACTTGCCACTTGCTACAAAGATCTTTGTACCACAATTTTTCATTTACATTACGCTTGCTGGTGGATGGTGGTAACCTCCTCCACCAAATTTTTCATCTTGACCGGTATATATTGAATATTCGAAATTAACAAATTTATTATAATCGTATATGCTAAAATTATAATAGAAAATGTTATGAAAGCAACTAAGAATGTTAAAAGTATTTCTTTAAATAATACAAAAGAAACGTATTTGCATTAATTTATTGCATTTAACATATGTAAATATATGGATAAACATTATTAGTTTTTTTTTTGTAAGATTACAATTTTTAGAGATTTTTCCATGCCGGAAGAGGCAAATGCCACTTTTAGAAAAACCTTAGGGTCAAAAACGAACTACAATTAACTTATATAATCTTATGAATTTATTCTATTGCTTTAAAATTTATTAATTTGTACATATTTTCAATTTATTTTGTGAACTAGTTCATTTTTAATTGTCAGATGTACCAATAAATTACATTCATTATATGTAGATCAAAATTAAAAAAAAAACTCGTTTAAATAACAGTATAATGTATATTCATTTATAAATATTGTAATTTTCAAAAATAAAACGATTATTGATTCGGTTAAAGTAGGTCATAATTTCTAATAATCATAAAACGAAACTGCTATATAAAATTATATAAGAAGCTATTTAGTATTTAATCCAAAACTGTATGTCTTGTATTTAAATGTACGTTTAAAAAAATAAAGAATGTACGTTAATTGTTATTATGTCATATAATTATTCTTAAACGTAAATATGTTCTTAAAGGTGAGATACCCTTATAAGAGAAACAATATTATATAATAAGCTTAATAAATAAATTAATCACAGAATCTGTCTAATGCATGTTACAACAATGGCATTACAAAATTTTGCGTTTAGATGGACTAGTCTATAGGAAACGGTCATTGTTACATCAAGATCATCTCACCAAACTTTTAACAAAACAATAAATGTTTGCATTCCTCATTAACAAACTAAAAACACTTTACAAACGACTGTCCTGATGGGTATTGTTGTTAATCATGATGTCTGTAGTGGCTTCGGAATTAAATTTCGCTTCAATTTTTCGTTGTGGAACCAGCAATTGCCGGAAGATTATCCTGAATGGGGCCTCAACGGCCAGATAAAGCCCCAAACCAGTTAAGAATGCCAACAAAATATCAGACAGTCCTAAACTTATCTACAATAGAATTCAACATAAAAAATGGATTATTTAAAAGTTTTCACTGGCTTACCACGTCAAAATAGCCAATTTGTCGTGGATTCATAAATTTCGCTGCTGATCTCAATTGGAATTGCATGTGCGATAAATAGGCACCGTAAACTAGTTTACTTAAAGGAATCCATGGGGACCACGTTAGAACCATGTTTATGACAGTTCCATGGCCATAACTGCCAACAAATAGCAGACCAATACTGCCAATTGCCCATGCAATACGATGGAAAGACGCATAAGAAGCTGATTCGATTACATTGTATTTGTGGTATGGATCGTAGAATACGGAACCGCCGAAAATTGATGCGAAAATCATTGCCAAAGATGCAGATGATATCAAGATGGACTTAATCTGAAAAAGGTTTGTAATTTTGTTTCTTTTGAAGTTGTAAAGAGTTCGTGAAGACTCTAAGCTTTTACAGACTAAAGAATACAACTCTGACAACTGTTTTGGATTATAGCCGGATTATGGTGTAAATTTGTTTACAATACCTAAAAAATCATATAAAACAAATTCTCCAAAATGTTTTTAATGATTTTTCAAAATTTCGAGCCCGTTCATTAAACGAATGGACAACAGCAAAGAATAAAAACTAAATCAGAAGCCAGAAACTTACCCTGCATATGTGAAAATTTGATTCCTTAATTTTGTAATAAACATATCCAGCAAACATGCCCACAAAATAGGGTGTAGCCCTCGTATGGGACTTGCAATAAGTGAGCAAAAAATCTGGATGTGTTTTTGGACCAGTCAAAAAGTCTGGATAAAATTTCAAAAGGGCAGGCCTATTATATACAACAGTTATAGCGAATGGTATAACCAAAGAAGCAATTGTTAGGGCTGCAAGGGCAGCTAGTCCCAGTTTCTTCTCTTTTTTTATAAGCAAACACACCATAATGCCGATAATAAAGTAATGAAAATCGCATGGAAGGTACCACGAATGAGTCATGCACTGGAAAAAAATTAAAAAATACACTATTTACATATTATGTAAGTACTTAACATAAATTTTTTATTAATTCAATAGTTTTTTTGGAAAGAATGTTTTAAGTGAAAGTTTTATTATTGTATACATATTTCTATTGTCATCATTAAAAATGACAAAAATATTATTTAATATTTTGTTAACACTTTTTAATCACCGACAATTTATATACAGATGTTATTTTGTTATTATAAAATTATTTAAGACCAGTTTTAAATTGTTCTCAACAAGTATCTTAATTTTATATGAGTAGGTAATATTATGCTATAAAGATAGGAGAAACTCGCCCTTATGTTCAGTAATAATTAAAAACAAAAACAGTTCATAAAATTTTTATATAATCAATTCATCTGACATGTTGCAACAACTATACAAAGAATAATGAAGAGGAAATTATTTGCGTTTCGGTATATCATTATTATTTGAAAGTTTACATAGATTTTAGCAGTTACAAAATAATTTTATCAATTTGCATATAATACATTTCCAGAAAAAAATATATTATGTTAGAGTTGAAGGTGGATAAAGAAAAATATCCACATCAAAGTAAATACACGTAATATCTAAACTAAGTAGTAACTACTAAGTATTAAGTAGGTAATACAACCTGTGCTCACACTATACACCTGCAATGTTTATACTTTAATTCAAGGACAAAATATAACGGTAGACTATTATGTATTATATTTAATTATTAATAATCCGATTCAATATGATTGATATTTAAAGTATAATTTTAGTTTTTAATGTCGTATTATGCTAGACGTATGGACATAAAAAAATTATGCGTTTTCTTGCATAAATTTATGAATGAATTCAAAATGAGCACAATTCAAGGTCAAGAACGCAAAAGAAAGTTCAATCTTATGTCATGCTGAAAGTAAAACAGAAGAAAAAAGTTATGGGGGCACACTTTATGTAATGAACCTATAAACATATCCAAGAAGTTTCGTTTTTAATGGAAAATGCTTGTACGCTTTTCTTAATGAAGCATCATTTACAAAGAAAATCACATACCATACGGTGCCACTCTTAAACCAGCAGTGCTAATTATTTATATGGCATAATAGTCGTGTCAGAAAATTACAATTGAACTTTATTGAATTCGAAAATAATTAAATAGAAAGGATTTAGGCTACAAAGTCTTTTATATTCATCACGGAACCGAATTAACTTCGGTTCGTATTTATCTAGGCAATAATATATTATTTAGATTATAGAAAGCTATAAAACATTATGAGCATTTTATTTGTATCCATGTTTTCAATAAAAGATAGAGATTTTCATGCAATTACGAATAATTTCATCTCGATAGATAACATGTAAGTATTTTTTAGTAACTTACTATTAACTACAACAATAATCACTAATTTTCAGAAAAGAAAAACATTAAATTACAAAATCATACAACATGTACCATAGAACCATGCATATACCTAAATATTTTGACGAATCATTGCATAGAAATTATTTATGTAACAAAATAAGTATCTAACGTCAAATGTAGGTAAATAAGACACTTCCTGGTATACGATATATATATGTTATGCCATCATGCATACTGTACAACGTACCATTTTATTATTATAAAACTAATAATATTATAAAATTAATTAATACATGTGCAATGTGATTACGTATATTTTAATCTATTGAAATGGTTTGTGTCTGGCCTGTTAAACATGATTGGGTGCCAGGCGAGTAACGTGGACAACAGCGATATTTATTCAAAGACAAATTTAGTCCTACAAAAATAATTCTAATTCAAAATATTTATTATCTATATGAAAAATCTAGACGAAAACGTAATTATTTCGTTAGTTCCATTTGCAGAACATCTGTATCATTTTGTCCGACATTCCCCTATCAGTAAACGTGTTTGTATCTTTTTCATTTAAAAATGTGAAACTTATTAATTATTTGAGGGCAACTATTTCAGAAACACTACAGTTTATTATATACGGTTGTTATACAACAAAGTGACCAATAAACAAAGTTATAGGCCGTGGTTTTCAAAAAAAATATATAGATATTCTTTAATTTGTGAAATCAGTTTCTAATTTTTTTAAAATTATTATTAATGTAAATATTTCGAATTCATTTTGAAACATCCTGAATATCGTATTATACATACCTAATAATTTTGAATATAGTATAAATTAAAATATAATGCATTATTACATATTTTATTGAATACGCTTCCATTATTTATTGATTACGATAGAAAATTTGTCATGAACGTATAAATTATACAATCATTGAACAATTCAATAAAAATAATCGTAGGAGTTGATAATAAATATATCAAATTGGAATATATTAATACTTTCAATTTAACTCAAGTTACATTTTTAAAATTAAACGCTGTTTCATTGCTGTAAGTGCATATTTGTATTAGAAAAGCACATGCAACAGCACAACATTAACCTTGATTTGAGAAAAATTATTGCATTAAGTCATTTTCTCCTTTCTATACAGTTTTTTTAATCGTTCAAATCAAACAATACAAACTAACCGCATATATATGCATGTTGCAAAAATGTAGATTTTTTATATTCAACTTTTTTCTTACCATATGATCTGCATGAACGTAGTTGCTTATATATAATAGATTTGTCCACCAATTGTCCTTGCAGTCCTGCGAATCACCACCAGCAATTACTTTCCACAAAGGCCCATCTCCAGTGTAATTGAACATTGTGGCATAATAGAATATCACATATGCATATACTGGTGTTAATCTGAAATTAATGAGATTTAAATGTCTTAGAAGTGTTTTTCCAAGAATTCACAACTTTAATAAAATATAATAAAGCAAGAAGTAGGATGTATAAAATTAATGAATATTAAAAATAAACAAAATAATTATTGGCATAATATTTAATGCGTTTTTATATAGGATCATCAGTGATGCAAGACAAATTGTATTCAATTAGAAACATAAACAAATTATTACCTTATTTTTACATTTATGCTTATTATAAAACTACCTATGTATATTAGTCATATATAATGTAATCTTGATTAATTTTATTGTATCTAGTATGATTCAAAAAAAAATTTATCGTAATAATTGATTGTTAGTACATAATTAATTTCTTAATTTCGCTAACTGACTTATAGGTATACTATTTTAGCTATTGTACTATATTTCAATTTTTTAAATAATTTCGCAAATTATTATTGTTATGTTAAGAATTTGACAAGTCCTACAACCTGCACTTATACACATTATAAATTGCTAAATAATAAATATAAGTTGTTGAAAACCGCATAAACTAATATTAAATTACAAAATCTTTTTATGAAATTATACGTTTTTTAAGGAAAAAAGTATGCATGTACACAGTTTTCAATTGAAATGATGCATTTCTCATTATAAATTAATATTTTTTCAACAATACAATATTTTTATACTTAATCGTAATTTGTTTACCTTTTATGATTAAATAATTAAATTTAATCATTTTTTATGCATTTTATGCAAAATTAACTCCAGTATTATATAAAGAATTAATACCAATCACTAGTTCAAGGGTATTATTTATTTATAATATTAGTATAAATTAATATAACTTATTATAATAATGTAATCTTGTCACTCACTAGTTTTCCCACTAGGTTATTCGAAGAATTCTTTTTCCTTGGTTAATTATATACGTGAGTATTATGTATTTGACAATTAAATACACGCAATTGTTATAGTTAGCATATAAGAAATATAATAATTATCTACCTATAGGTATAGTAATTAATTGACACCAAAATATTTAAATGTTTTCTATGACTTAATTAAATAGTGATGATACCAATTAATTTGTAGTTTTGTACTATTGTAAAACCTAGTAGAATTAGAATTCTTAAAATTAAGTCTTTAATTTTAAGCGATAATTTTACACATAATAATATCTGTATACAAAGGTAATTTAATATACATATATGTATACAAGAAATAGTTTATTTTTAAAATATGATACAATTAAAACGTAGTTTCTATATAAATTTTTTCAAATTATACATTTTATTGTTTTTATTTTTGCATTTTTCTAATTAATATTATTTATTTTCAGTTATTCTGAATATGGAAATCTATATAATTAAAATAATACATTTTTCACTCCCACTAGTATATTATTAGTTAAAAAAACTTGTAATATTGATTAATTATTCAACGATATATTTATTATTAATGTTAATTACCAACTATAGCTTATAAAATGCATGTTAAATTTATTGTGCATTGTATTTTTATACTTCCAATTTTAATATAATAAAATTGATTGATTCAAATATAAATTATAGCTTACCTAACATATCTCATCAAGATGATGAACGCTGGATTTAATGGTTTCTTATCTAGTTGATTCATCAGACTGTAAGTCAATAGGATACCACTTAATATAAAGAATGAATCAACAAATAAATCGCCATGAAACAATATTGTGGCTAAAGGAGATCGATATTGCTGAAAATAATAGAAACGTTTCATAAAACACACATTATCAAACCTTTATATGATTTTTAGTACCTTTTCTATGTAGTCAAAATTCAGCAATGCAGATGACACATAAGTCCCAAATCGGTGATCCATTATAATCATAAAAATACATAAAGTTCTCATCCCATATAATAAATTCAATGCCGGATTGGATTCATCGGCTTTATTTAAATCTAAAAAATTTTTCCTGGCCGAAAAAGCCATCAAACAATTCATTAATGACGATTCTACAATTTGAAATTCCTTTTATTTATAAAAGTTATTTTAACTAACGAATTAGTATATAAAAGAGTACTTTTGTGCGGTTTTTCATTTGCGTCTTCTTGTGTGTAGAAATCATATATTGTTGTTGCAATCACCAATATTACTAAGCACGCTGTTACTAAACTGTAAATTCAATAGAATTATTTTTTTGATGTTCACAAGTATAGTACCTATATATGTATAGTTGTTAATTAATATATCTTACCAAAATATTACATCTGCGCTTGTAATATACTGCATGTTTTCTAGTGAATTTTTACAAAATTCCGGCATAAATTCAGCTTTATAGGTAATATTGTCCTTATTAAACGTAAAATATGTGCTGTTAAAGTATTCATTCAAAGATTCTTTTAAATCTGGGATGGAACAGGATGCTGGAATGCACCAACCGGATTTGATTGAATTGCGCGACTGCTGAGACACATCATTGTATTTCTGCAGAGGAAAATATTTTTGATGAAATTTTTCGGAAAAACAAATCAAATACAAAGCGTACATAAAGTCGTTCGAAAACTGATGATTGGGGATGGTAGTAGAGGGATAATTCATCCCTTGTTGTGTTTGGTCTAGGAACATTCGCAGTAATGGTTACCAGACAGTATTGGGTTGGAAATGGTGCTCTGGCTGTTATGCATTGTTCAAAATGTCCCATTTGGAACACGCTGCCTCTTAGGACACCCGTTGGGGACTTTGCGGTAGCGTCCCACACTTAAAGAGGATCAAATTAACCCGGTTAATATATTTTTCGATATACAGGTGTACTGGTAAATACTTAGCCTATATATTTAAGACTAGACTTAGTAATACAAAGTTTTGTGTTACTTTTTTAAATACAATAGACATTTAATATAAAATATTATGTGAGGTAAGATTGGGCAAACAATTTTCATACTTTCAAATGCCCATAGAGTGTAATTCTCCAAACTGCCGACCATCATATCACTTTGTTCATTGCATAAATCATTCTTAGTTTTTGGCACTCTTATAGGTAAATTTGGGAAAATATTAACATTCTCTGCTGCGTCAGCCCAATACAATTGAAAAACACTTGCACACACACAAAGAAAATTTAAATTCCACATACTAGCAGTATTTTTCACACTTAATAATAACAAAAAAAAACTTGTGTGGTTACAGTTAGAAAAATCTTTATAAATTGATAAAAAAATGTATTACCAGGTTGCTTTTATAGGAAGGTACTGTTAAATTGCACACCAACCTATCTTTTGTATCCTTGACAATCATTCTTTCATACAAGCAATGTATTTTATTTCATTTATTAGAACGGATGTTGAAAAGCGCAATTATTAATTAAAAACAAAGTTATCTTAACTTTTTTTGATATTTTTTAAATAGTCTGCCAATTACATATATTTAGTATAAAACTACCTGATGAATATTCAAAAAATTCAAATTTTGGATTTATAATGCATATCACTAATTAAAATAATATAATAGGTGGTAATGAATGTAAATGTCAGAAAATAAAAATGATTTCCAATTACGGTTTTGTGCCTGATGAAGATAATGATGATGAAAACGTCCCAAATAGTGAAAAAGAATTTTTCAATGCCAAATCTTTCTTGCTTAAAGCAAGCACAGCCACTGGAGAAAATTTGTAAGAATTAAAATATCTTATAATAATTAGTAATTACATTTATTATTGAAGATATGACCATTTAACTGAAATATTAAATAAAATACTTGCTGAACGTCCTGAAAATGTCATCGACATCTTTGAGGAATATAGTAGAAAAGTAAAAGAACGCCGTTTTAAACCTTTAACGGACCATTTGGAGGACATCTACGTTCCTCTGGAGAGATTTCACTTAGCTAAAACCATTATGCCAATGTTGAAGATAGTTTCGTATCAAAAAAATCAAATT
>SSSI01000139.1:26292-37636 GCA_004796505.1 Oryzaephilus surinamensis
CCCTTTTGGCTGCACCGATCAAATCCATTTTCATACAATAGATTTATTTCTAACCGAAGTAAATGTGTACCAAATTTCAACTCTCTACCTTCAGCGGTAAACTAACGCCCTTTTGGCTGCACCGATCAAGTCCATTTTCTATAGGGAACTTCATTTATATAATAACTACATGTATACAAAATTTCAGCTTTATTGCTCTATTCTGTGGTGAGTTATCGCGCTTACAAAACTTCAGCGGTAAGTTAACGCCCTTTTGGCCGCACCGATCAAGCCCATTTTCAATGGGGAACTTCATTTATATAAGAACTACACGTATACAAAATTTCAGCTTTATCGCTCTATTCTGTCGTGAGTTATCGTGCTTACAAAACTTCAGCGGTAAGATAACGCCCTTTTGGCTGCACCGATCAAGCCCATTTTCAATAGGGAACTTCATTTATATAAGAACTACATGTATACAAAATGTCAGCTTTATAACTCTATTCTGCCGTGAGTTATTTTGCTTACAAAATTTGCGTACGGCGACGGGGATGGCCTTGAAAAAACTCCATTTATATAATATTTTGTTTTTTTCAAACAAAATATAATAATATAATAGGTGGTAATGAATGTAAATGTCAGAAAATAAAAATGATTTCCAATTACGGTTTTGTGCCTGATGAAGATAATGATGATGAAAACGTCCCAAATAGTGAAAAAGAATTTTTCAATGCCAAATCTTTCTTGCTTAAAGCAAGCACAGCCACTGGAGAAAATTTGTAAGAATTAAAATATCTTATAATAATTAGTAATTACATTTACTATTGAAGATATGACCATTTAACTGAAATATTAAATAAAATACTTGCTGAACGTCCTGAAAATGTCATCGACATTTTTGAGGAATATAGTAGAAAAGTAAAAGAACGTCGTTTTAAACCTTTAACGGACCATTTAGAGGACATCTACGTTCCTCCGGAGAGATTTCACTTAGCTAAAACCATTATGCCAATGTTGAAGGTAGTTTCGTATCAAAAAAATCAAATTTTATATTATAAGACAAATTTTTATTTAATGTTAGTCTATTAAACATGAAGAACCTTCCACTGTCGATCCAGCCGATTTGGAACTTGCTGATATGACGCAAAATAATATGATGGAATTGTTGTTTTATTTTGAACAGGCTGGAATTGGTTTACCCCGAACTGAAATGTTCTGCATTACTTTATCAATGAAAAAATTAATTTATACAGAACCATCAATTGCCTCTATTAGGTAGATATTATTAGCTTTTAAGTATTATACTTAAAATAATTAAAACCCACTTTATTTGAATTTTTGCAGATTTTGGGGGAAAATATTTGGCCGTTTTAAAAATTATTTTATTTTAGAAGCTCAATTGAAAGAAGAAGAATATATGAAAAGAAATCAGGTACAGAAAATTATAACGAGATTTTTGAATAAATATAATATTTTAGGAGGTTGAAGAAGAAATTGCAGTACAAGAACCGGTAATTTTAGATGAAACACAAGCAGTCGATGAAGCCTTATCAAAAATCAAAGAAGATCAAGAAATTGGAGAAGGCCAATCGAAAGTACCAAGACTTTTACCACCTGAACCCGAAATTCATTACGAGGAACCACCGGAACCGCCAAATGAACTTTCAGGGATTGGGGCTAACAAAAAAGTTCATATACTACCTTATATTTTCTCTTACAATATACCTAAACTAAAAGATTTTTTAGGTTTTCTACGTATGTAATAATATTGGAGATCCTTGGATCCAACTGCCAGATGTAACTCCAAAGCAAATTCGAATCGCTCGACAAATTTATGTAGCTTTCACTGGCAATTTAAACCAGGACATTCTTACTTATCCAGAATTTCCTGGAAAGGAACAGGAATATTTGAGAGCCCAAATTGCACGCATATCAGCTTGTAAAAAATATATTTTATAATTCTTAGAACTAATGCTAAAGCACAAAACATTGTTCAAACAGCAACCCAAATTTCTCCACTTGGTTATTTTACGTTCAGTGAAGCTACTGGCGGCGAAGGTGATGAGGAAGATGAAGAAGAAGCCCCTGGTGTTGACGACAAAACGGACTACAAAATAAATTCCAAATATGATCCAGTGCTTTTGAAGGATCTCTTAGACAATTCCATGTCTTTTTGGGTACACCATACTGCTTACATTCTGCCACAGGGTCGCACTACATGGTGGAACCCAAATCCAATGCCCGAAATGGCTGACGAAGAAATGGGTGAGGAGGAAGAAGTTGATGTTGAACCAAAAGTGGTTGGGGTCGAACCAGAAACTGGACCAAGTTTATTAACACCTTGTTCTGAAGATACCACATTAGAAAAAATGCCAGTATGGAGTGTGCGTACTTCTTCCAACATTTTGGAAGAATATGCCATTGTGGTGGCACGATCAAATCTATGGCCTGGTGCATATGCATTCTCAACGCAAGGAAAATTGTTTCAGAATGTTTATTTAGGTATTTCAATTCTATTTTTATAGTCAATTTTGAAAGCTTATGGTACAAATAAAATTAGGAAATGGCCTCAAGTACCAACTACACAACTTTTCACCTTATCCTCTACCCCATATTCAGCAAGAGTACCCTATAGGGCCGGAAATCTTGGAAATAAACGATCCAACTGGGGCCGAAGAGGAACAATGGCGAATAGACCACTTACCCAAGCCTGCACCTCCTCCTGCCGAAGAAGAACCCGAAGAGGAAGACGAAGAAGAAGACGAAGATGATGACGAGGATGAAGATTAAACTAGTTTATAAATGTAACAACCTTTATTGAATAACTTATAAAAAATATAAAGTTAACATCATTATTTTTTCAATGTTTGAAGTCTAGGTGCCGACAATTTCACTTTTCCAGGAAGATTTCTGACTAGCTGTTCATCTTTAACTGCTTTTAGCAGATCTTTTTCCCTTGACGTAATTGAACGATCTTTTAGGAACATGCTAACAGCTGTACGGGCTGCTTTACCTCGTCGATTTGTGCCGGGAGTTAATTTCACTTTAAATCTGAAAAAACCCATTTATAATTTAGAAATGATTTGAAAAAAAAATTGTAAAGCGTACTTATAATTGGCTAATGTATTGTAAGGCGCTATTACTGGCACAGCAAACAGTAATTCATCGTCTTCATTAGGAAGTCCAGTTAAGGCGTCAATCATATCGACATCTACTTGAACTGTTGTGTCATCATCATCACCACCAGCTGGTTCTAAATTCGATTCTTTAGGAACAAACACTTTTGGGGGTTTTGATTCATTTTTCCTTTGATTTTTCAATTGAATCTCCTTAGCCTTTTTCCCTTTTTTCGTATCTTTTGCACTGCCAGACGATTGTAATATCTCCATTCTTAATTTACGTTCTTCTTCATCTTGATCCTTATATTTCTCTTTGATTTTCTTCAATTTGCTCTTTTGTCCTCGTTTCGTTTGACTTTGTTGTTTAGTATCGTCTTCTATAATATAAATTATGTTTAAGATGAAACTTTTAAAATATTCTTTTTGGCTTACTTTTATCAATTTCGTTTTTAAAATTGCTTTTTGATTCACTATTTCCTCTGTTACGTTTATTTGCTTGATTAGTTTTAACTAAAATCGGTTTATCATCACCTAAATATACCACATTTTCTTCTGTTTCCTCTTTGTTGCCTTTATTTACTTGATTTACGTTCTCTGTAACTATATTTATTTTGGTACCAGCAAAATGTTGGATTTTTATTTGAGTATCTGGAAACTTGGATTCATTTTCTTCTGAGGAATTGGGTTCTTCCTTTTCAATATCATCAATTACAGTTTCATTGACTTCTTCTTTAACTTCACTTTTCTTTTCGTCTTCTTCTGTAACAATATTTAGAAAAAAAAATGTAAATAATATAAATACCGCCCTTAGTATTTATATCGCACCTTCACTTTCATCCAAAACTTCAACTTCTACTTCATCCTTATTCTGTTCTTGTACATAATTACTAAAATCAAACTCTTCACCTGACGTCAAAATTTTCCTTTCGCCTTTATGTTTTTCTATAAATCCATCTTCTAATCTGAATAGAAAAGCTAAACCTAATATTAAATGCGATGGTGGTAGAAAATTCTTCTTTCCACGTATCATAAAACTACCAGTTGAAAGATATTCACCGGTTGGAGCTGTTTTACTGACTTGATCACCCCACACCCAATATGCATTTGTTACAACTTTAGCCTCCCATGCCACGCTACAAGAAAATAATAGTTATTTGTTTTATACGGCTAGAAACTGAAGTTTTGCGAGTGGGAGAAATTTGAGGGCTGAGCTCAAATTTACTCACACTCGCAAAACAATTTCTAGACGTATGAAATACACTCGTCTTCGACTCGTGTGCAAATAAGTTTGTCGGCCGCAAACATTCACCTCCCAAACTCCACTATAAATAACTATTTCTAGACGATTTACGCGATTGCAAAACGACTAAATACAGACGGAGGCGCAAAAAAATAATTTAAATTACGAAATAAACACATTACCGTACTATATAATTATTACCTGTAACAGATGGCCATTGTTCCAGCCTCATTTGTTGTTTTTGGTGGTACTGGTTGGCCAGTAGGATTTTTTATTACTATACTACTAGCACCATGTATATCAGCATGCACATAAACATCAGTTGGTTTCAAATATTTCTTAACAATCAATTCATTCTGTTGTTGATCTCTGCCACCAATTACTAGATAATTTTCTGAGCTTATAAACCAAAAGAACTTTTCAAACCAATATGTTTTTCTAGCCTTGTTTATGTTTGTTATCAGTTGTACTTCTTTTAGTGTTAGTTTCGTTTTTTTTTCTGCTGATTTTAACGCTTTTGTTTGCGACTCAATAGTTTTCTGTTGTTTTCTTGCAGCCGAACGTTTTTGATCGTAATAGCTACAAATAATTGATTTATGCGTTTTGTTAATTAAATAAAGGAAAAAAATCTAACCGTCGAGCATTTGCAAAAGCAGTTAAAGCCAAATCAATGTCAACCATCATTGACGGAAGTTTATCTTCATCGACATTTTCATCATTTGAATCATCCCCTTCTGCGTAAGGATCAGTAAGAAATAAAGTAATGTGATTTATTTCAAGTTTCAGTTTTTTAATATGTGTTGCTATTAGGTCGCCCCTTAAAGCTGCATCTTTTACATATTCTTCAATATCCTCCCAAGAAATCTTTAAAATAAAAGAAAAACCAAGTAAGTAAAAAAACAATCTAGTAAAAAATCTGCCAGTACTTGATTGGCTAAAGCTGTTTGTATGGCTAATATAGCTTTTTCCACCAGCTGTAAATTACGCGTAATTAGTTCAGCTTTTTGCTTATCAACTTCTTGTGTTTTTTCTAAAGCAACTAAACGTTGATCGTGATCTTTTCGAACATTTTCCAATTTCTTCATTGCATCTCTTTCTTGCTGAACAGCTTTCAGTTCAATTTTTTGACTTTCCAACGATGAGAAAAATTCATCCACGGTCACATTGAAAGATTCAAATTCTTTGTAAGGTAAATTTGAATGTTGTTGAAATAAAATGGGGTGGAATTCTTGATTTGAATAGAAATATTTTTCCTGATTTGTATCAGTTACTGGACGTTCTTCTTTCTTTTGTATTATGTAGCCCTTGAATAGAAACATAAAAATTATATTGAAATTCTCTTCAATAATAATGCTATCCAAAAAATAAAACAAAACCACCGTTAGTTACTTTGGAATGTTCAATTTTGGCCTTATCCATAATTTTTTGCGCCTCATCCATTGCATCTACAATTTTATCGATGTCGTCAGGTATTTTAACGTCTTTTCCAACTTTGGACGAACTCGTGAATCCAATATTCAACAATACATGCTCTATAACGGCAGGCCCATAATCTAATAATTTTAAAAAAAAATTGTAGGTCCCTAAAATACGTTATACATTTTGGCAAGACTTACCCGAATTTGCGACTAGTACCTTTTTTAATTGATCTGTCGGCTTGGCTTTATTTAAAATATGTGTAATACTTTGATTATTTAACGTATCATTTTCTCTAGCTCGATTTTGTGGATATTTTTCTTTCACCACGAATTTAACTTTATCGCCTTCGGCATGTGGACGTAAAACGTTTAAAATTGTAAGCTCATAATCAGTTAATATTACATTTCCTCTATCATACAACTCTAAAATAACGTGATAAGCTGCCTCTCCAGAACCGAATTGCATATCTATAATTCGGTCCATTCCTAATTGAGTCAAGCTTTCCAAACGTTTATTTTTTAAATGCTTCCTCATCTACAACAACAAACAAACGTTTGATGATATCTTACTGTGATTGATACTGAATCATCGCACTTTCATGCTAAATCCTGAGGGCGCTACATTTTTCGGCCATTCAAATCCTGTCAAATGTATACGATTGCCAGATTCAAATAGCAGCATACACTTTTCTTCCGAACGTTGTAATCTTATTAAATACGTCTTATTATCAATATCATAAACGTTGTTTACTCTCATTCCAACGAGCCTAAAATATTTCCTATGTGAGGTTGCAAATATAAATATAAATTACCGTACTTTTGCAATTCTGTCACAGTGCAAACAATGTCGAATGTGTTAAAACGAGTCTTCATGTTTAATATGATTCGCTGAACAATGAAGAACTACGAAAGTTTTTATGTAAAATGGTAAAAGTTTGCCGTAACTTTACCAGAAAAATGTAAAAATTTAAGCAAATATGACAGCATTGACAGCAATATGGAATTCTGCATAAGCCTAACTGAAATTTGGATAGAGGGCCCAAGTGTAATAGAAGTAAATTAACGATACAGGAAGCTGCTTTCCTTTCATACCAGACATGCCCGCAAGATGTCTAACACTTACCACAGCTTGTTCTATTCGGTTACTAGCTGTTTCTCTCCGTTTCTCTCTGTTCATGCTATTCATTTTCATTTCGTTCATTCGTTTGTTGTGGAAGTGAGGTTTGTGTCGTACAAGTGTTTTGAACATGCTCGAATAAAATTTGTTTTTGTAATATTTTTAACAATTTTCTGAATGAAAATTTTTGTGGATATGTCGTTAAATTGAATAAGTGTGTTTAAGAATGGTTGAATTGGAGTTTTCTTCAACGGGTAAGTTAATTTTACTAGGTTTAATCAATTTTTGCACCCTCTCAACTAAGGGCGGTATTGACATTTGCTGAATTTTCATGACACGAAAACTTGCAGGTATTTCATTATTCTGAACAAGCTATTGTTTCACCTGGCTATGTCCTATTCAGAACATTGCTTTTTCTATCAGATACCAGCTTTGTCTTTTGAAAATTTTATTAACAACAACAATTCCAAAATCAGGGTGTGTTTCTCATTTTTTTTGTTTATATAAATTTTTATCATTAAATCAAACCTCACCCAACAGGACCGGAAATATGTTAATTATGTTTTAAAATTTGTTGAATTGGCGCAAAACAAACAACAAATATTTTATATTGATAAAAAAACGCATTAATCGAATTTCCACTATATGGTCGTCGTCGTTTTTACCACAAATAATATACAAAATATGTGTAGTTTATGAAAAAGGAAGTTTTTGGCCAGGTAAACCTGCTGTTAATAATCCAGCATCATTAAATAGGACCAGCTGGTGTTATCCACCCATTGCAGTTGGCACGTGTCCTTTAAAAAACACCATCTGCCATCATAAGAATATCTTTAGAAAGATATCAAAAGGTGTATTTTAAGAACTGCATCGAAATCTGTCTTGTTAATGTATTCAATTATGTTTAAATATAGGCACATTTTATAGGTCATAACTCAAGAATTTACTGCTATCAATTCGGTGGCTTAAGGGGTAAAAAAATAATGGAATAAATTATTATGTCCAAAATTAGAAAATTTTCCCTGCACTCCGCAGTTAACAAGCGGATTTTCATTCATGTTATTAAAGACAGCAACAGATTTTTCATATATTGAAAGTTCTAAGAATGCCCGGTTTTTCTATATTTCGTATTTTTTGTAAATGTATTTGAAGAGATCAAATTAGGGTGCTACAAAATGTATTGCAACTAACGAGCTTTCGAAAAATGTCAAAATTTTGAGTTTATGACTATTGATAAAGAAATTTTTGTTGCTATTATCTATTAACAAAGGAATCTCTTACAGAACAATTAAATATTAATTGTTGTAAACATTTTTAAGGTCATTGTTATATTTAATGTCTATAATAATAAGATATTTGCAGAAATAATAGTCATCTAAATTTATAAGCTTTAAAATAGCTTAATTTTATGTTTATATGGAATCTATTTATACTTTTGAAGTCTTTTTTGATGAAACCAGAAGCCCACAGTGAAAAGTTTTATATCAAATTCAGATTGTTTTCTAAAATAATCCGGAAACGTTGTAAAAACATTTTCTTTGAAATGAAAAACAATATACTTAATTAAGTGAAATTTCTCTACCTATAAGTTGTTTTTATTTTTTAAGAGTTTTTAAACATTCAACAAACCGTTTATACAATTAAGCATCTAAAACGATTATGTAACAAATTTATAATTCAATTTGAGACCCTTATAAAGTATTACCAACTCTTGGTTAGTCTTATTAAGTAGTTAAATGAATGTGATGTGACTAAATGGGGTGGCCTTTGTAATATTCTATAATTTTCAGGTACTGTGCCCGATGATGGCGTTCCCGATATGACAAGATTAACAGTTCTGGATGAAGAAGTCATCAATAAAAACTTGAGAGTCCGATACGAAAAAGATTATATATATGTATCCTTTTTATATATTTTTTTTTAGTTACAAATAAACTTGTTCAATAAACTTTCAAATGCTTAGTTTAAAAAATCCATTGCGCTTATATATAAATCTAACATTTTATGAGAGTAAAAGACAAGACAATGAAGACATTTAGTAATATACATAACATTTTATTGCATTTTAAACTAGCTTAAGAACTGAAATTATTTTATTCTATTTTAACTACAAATATAAAAAAGAATATCGACAATTTTTGGTAAACTACCAGGGTAGTTTTCATTTATCAAAAAAAAATCATATAATAAATTCAGGTCAATAGTGTGAGGTATGCCATTAATGGGGTATTACTCAGCAGTATAGAAATTCGATTCTTGAAATTCTTGATCTCGTAACAGGAACTGGAAAAGAAGTGGCTGACTAACAACATAGTTATGTCCACTATTCACTATTACCACATCTGGTTGGGTTGAAAAATTTTATAATCATTTTGAACGTTTCTTTTTTCGGGTCTAAACATGAGTCATAAACTCGGATATTGGCTTTCATTTGTTATATGTGTATGTTTTACATATGGTGTAATGATCATAAAAACCATACACATACAGCACACACACACATATATATGCACAAACTACCCCTATTGTATCTAAAATGATTGTTGGTAGCATTTTCAATGATGCGTCTACAAAGATATAATGCGTTGTGTTTATAATAGTGTCTGGACTAGTGAAATTGTATACAAACAAATGGGTGGTTTCTCTAATAGAATAATAAAAGGGTTGGAATATAGTTCACATTCCAAACTGTTAAATAATGTATTAATTTATTATATTATATTGGTATTTTACCCAAGTTCATGGGGAAATCCTATAAGTAATATTATAAGTTCCGGAAATACTTTCGAATGTTAATTCATTTCGATGTTGTTTTGATTATAATATGCAGATGAAAAAAAATTTCGATTCAAGTTGAATGTCTTTAACAAATTTCCGTTTATTTATTTGAATTTTAAAATTACAGACAATAAAATGATAATTGTATAAATATGGCAATCATTTCATCAACGCCAATTGTGTTAATTTGCTTTTTTTTTGCTAAAAAAAAATGAATGTCTTTTATTTGTCGAATTAAATTGAATGTTTTAATAAAATCGTTAAAATAGTATTTGATTTATTTGAAAAGAAACAGCATAATTGCTTTTATTTTCCTTAAACAGATGTTTTAGACTTATACAGGTTCTATTCTGGTTGCCGTCAACCCCTATAAAGATATCGATATTTATACACAGGTAAGAAATTAATATTCTTGTAATCATTTTACAGCTTCCGCACATTGTTTACGCGTAATTTTCAATTGTATTTAATTGTAAGTACACTATTGTCGGTTATTTTGTATCTACTTATGTATGTATACTGCCGGGATCATGAAACGTTCATCTACGTTAATTCGCGTTATTCATAACCATGTTTTTACTAAATTTATACATGAGTGCACAATATCGATTTTGGTATTCCCATTACGCAAAATCAATCAGTTTCTTCTATATTTTATACCTAATATCTGCAGAAATGTATTTTTTATTTTTTTTACAAATGAATAATGATTGATGTTAATATCATACAAAGTTATTTCTAAAGATGTGTACAATGATTGCCTAAAAGGGATGTACTAATATATGTAACATGAAAATTATTAAATGAGTTTGTAAACCGTGACTGATAGTATAAGTTTGATTCCCATGGGGCACAATAATACAAGCTTTTATAGTTCTTTGTTTATTATAATGCTTTTCTGTTTTATTATGCTCATATGGATTTCTTTGTAATAAATTTTACAGTTTATGTTTTTTAGATTAATTATTATCTTGTTCTTATTTGTTATATGACATCGACTGTAATTAGTACAAACATTTGTTGATAAGCTTTATACATACATTTTTTATTCGCAGATTTATTGGTTCAAGTAATAATTTAGATTTAAACTACATAATGTGCAAATATTTTGTATACATAGGCATCATATTCTACATATTTAGATTTTTCAGCTCGATTTTCAACCTGTATGTTACTACATATATTATTTAATTTAAAATGTGTAAATTAATTTACCACAAACTATGTAACAAGGTTGTTTTTTTGATAAACAGTTGATAGTTATAATTATAATAACGGATATCCGCAAAAAAGACCAAGAAAATTAAAAGAACATATAATTTTTGCATACAATTTGATAAAGCATTTAACATGAGAAAATGCACACAACTTTTTATTTATTTGTGGTGCATTTTTATTAAGGGAACTTCTTGGGAAAATTGTTTCGCTTCCATTAATTTTGTCTGTAATAGCAAATTACATAAATACTCATATACAGTCATGTAAATGTATATGTAATATGTTTTTCAACTTCAACAATAAAAAATTGGTCGTTTTAAGAATCTGTTTGAAGAATTATGTTAATATAGTTCATATGATATAAATATCACATTTCTCTTGTTTATTTTTACAGTATTTTTAATTACCACATTTATCAGCGCCGGTTTAGAAAAAAAGTGTGAACGTTCTTATTTATTATTAGAAGCAGAAATAA
>SSSI01000150.1:0-35978 GCA_004796505.1 Oryzaephilus surinamensis
ATTAGTTATGTTTCTATGAGTATCAATAATAAATACATTGGGCTACACTTAATATTACAATTAATTACAATTATCACTACAAAAAAGTTGAATCTCATTGTTAATTTTACCATTACAATAAGTATTGTTAGACAGTAAATGTCTATTAACTGTTATTAATCAAAAAAATAGTTCAGTTTACCACTACAAACAGTTTATATTTGCAAAAAAATGGTTATTTTCTTTAAATATACATCTTCAAAAAGAAATAATTGTTAATATCTGATAACTAGTTATATTTACCACTACAAGTAGTTGCTATTTCCATACGTTTAGTTAAAACCAAGGTTAAAACGTATTAAAATCTAACAAAAAAGGACATTTTAAAGGGTGGGGGAACTGGGGAGCTATTTGAGCGGCAGCGCGGTAGCGGTTAGTCACATTTTAGCTTAAGGAGTATGTGTATTCTTTTTGTGTAACTAAATTTCTTTTTTTAAGATTGTTTAATTCTTATTTTACCTTTTTATTAGAAAACAATGTTGTGGTCTTATATGTAAAAAGCATAAATCAATCAGAAAGTCTTTCAGTTATTAACTTATTAAAAATTTTAGTATATTTTATTTGTAAGTATTAATTTAAACCAAAAATTAAATATTGTTTGCGTATACGTTATGTATTATTGCGCAACAGTGATCATAACAGTGTTATGATTTAAATAGATACAAATAAAATAAACTAAAATTCTGAAAAGCTGAAAGACTTTTTTTTTGAATTAATGCTTTTTACTTTTAAGTCAACATTATATATATCCAATTGAAAGTTATTATATAACTATAAATGTATTAAGGAAAACTATTTTAACAAGTTTCTAGTACAAAAACAGAGGATTAATAATTACTAAATGGTAGTGGTATTTTGCTCTAAACATAGTCCTATATTCAAACTATAGATGAGTATGCTTTACCTTTATTTGTAGAAGTATTTTTTAACTGATTGCAACATGTCAAAATTTACCAAAATTTGTTGTATATTTTAAACAGTACTCGTAGTGGTAATTTAAACCACATAGTATACGTAAATTTTAACAACATTAAAATACTTTTTTGTAGTGGTAATCATTAACAATTTAATAGTTGTCCTCTATTTTACCAATATTATGGGTTTAACCGACCAGTTTTTTTTTTCGGTGTAGATTCAATTTCATGACAACTAATTTGCAACATTTTATTTTTACTAAAGAAAACTGTGTGTTTCAAATAAACACTATGGCAAATATTTAATGGACTTTTTATTGAGATTGTGAGTAAAACTGTTGCAATTTAACAGAGCAAAAATTGCTTTTCGAGTTGTAACTCATACAAAAATACTGTTTCTCATATCAATTGTATACATTTTGATAATATTTTTGTATTCATGTCAGACTTTTATTACTTAAAATTGGACAGTATTTGTTTTATGGCCAGTTCACCGCCTCCAAGCAATTTACTTTATTCCATATATAGATGTAGAGGTCAACTTCCAAAAGCATTTTCATATATACTTGGATCGAATTTAGGGCTCTACGTTGATAATTTGTTAAGAATACTGTCAGTGTTGTGTCACACAACGACTTTAAGTAAGTACGGTCTTTCTAAGACCTTCACACACAAGATATATGGTTCAAACTTGATATTTTTCTCTACCTTATTTTTTGCACAAACACACATTTCACCTAGGGCCATTTTTTCCCTTCTAATGTACAACGTAATTAATTTATTTTAAGCTTAAAAAATTGGCTCATTTCTAAATGAAAAAGTTGTAATATCTTCTTTGAGCCAATTTTCTCCTTTAAATCTATTGGGTATATGTATGTATTGATGGGAATTGGTTAAAAAGAAACATAACATATCAGATACGTGTTTTATCACAAATCCAATCGAAATAAATCTCAACGGAATAGTTTTGTTTTATATTTTTTTCGATTTTTATCAAATGTAATTTGTTAAACGTTTTACGACAAAATTGTACACATGAATTGTTTTAGTTGCCATTATTTATATGTGAAATAAAAAAAAATCGGACAAATGACATGTTTTATTCTTACATCCGATGATATTAAATGTTTTTCTTGTATACCCATTGTTTATGATCTAATTTCCCATTTGAACATCGCCTTTTGTTTGCTATGTTGATAATATGAATTATATTCATATACAATTCTTATCTTTTCCTTTCTGTATATTTAAATAAAGACTTTTGGAAAAAAGTACCTAATTTATATGTAAATATAAATTATATACTACGCTGTAGTTATGTTGTTAAGGGTGTTTACTAAGTTATGTTATTAAGTTTATTAAGTGACCAAATTTATTACCAGAAAACTAAATTAGCCGCATTCGAACTTTTTTGGGGTTGAATTTAGGTTGAAACATTTAAAAAAAAAACATATGTCGAGATACAACAAAATTAATTACAATTAACAAATCTGAACGGAGTTAATACTTGAAGTTTGTGGCAATCAATTTTATTTCTGCTCAATGGTTCAGTTCATTGTTAAATAAAATCGATTTGTAATCGTCCAACGTAACGGAAATTGATATAAAAATTGCCAATAAAGCAACATTTTTACAATACAATATAGAATGTTTATTTATTGTTTGTTTATTCATAAACGATTTTGAATAGAAAAGAGAAATATGAATATAAATTGGTTATAATGTAAAGAACTTTTCTGATGCGATTTTTTGATATAATTTTTGTGGTAGATTTATACTCGGTGTACAACAAGAATAATACTTTTGAGTTAAATAATTAATAAGTAGGTAGTAAAAGGGTCAGAGAAAGGGAACGTGAAATGGATTCCAACAGGATTCAGAGTACAGCATAAATATTATTTTTATCTTTGCGGTGTAATATGGGCCACCCTTAAAATATAATCTAGATAATAAATTTTAATGTATTTCGAAAGCATAACTAGAAAGAGTTTATTCAAAGTTTTATTTTAAAAAAAGTTTATATGCTTATTATAGAAACACATTAAAAATTAAAATATACAACAAAGAAACGAATTATATTCTAATAAATATGACCGTAAAACCAGATCATTTAAGAGACGAAATAAAAGAAAGCATAAGATTTTCTTAAAACACTGAAATTGGCAACTTTTAAAAGAAAACGTTAAAATTTTAATTAGATTCACGCTCGCCGGTATAATAATTTGAATAATACAAAAGGAGAGGAAATATGGAAGGAATTATTATTTGCCTCAAAACAGTATTATTATTAATTAATTATTAAAACATGTCAAGAAAGTTTTCAAACTATATTAATTAGACAACGTTTTAAAATTAGAAGTGAAAACTCGACCTAAATTTACACCTTAAGTACATTTATTCACTATATCTAATTTAAAGGTGTTTACAAATAATAAATGACTTGACATCTTGTTTATGCACGTAAATTATTATCTTTCAAAAGTACTATATCTATTTCGAAGAAGAGTAAACGTAAATTGGAAATCGTTTCAAATAATATTTATATGCACATTTTATTAACTTGGATTACGAATACGAGAGAATGTCATTTGAAAGACTTTGCACGATTTGTGGAAATGAGTTTGGACAGTTAAGTATTTTTTCAGAATTCAAGGGCTTGGAACGAAAAAGGAAATCCAATGGATAAAATGGATCTCTTGTGAAACAGTTCATTTTAAGAAAAATATAGATGTACTTATCTACTTCAACAGACAATTTTCTCTATTCTAGTTTTAAGCCAATGGCAATCTTTTTACTCTAAATATTTATACTAAAATGTCATCCCTTAAAACAACACAGTTCTATATAGTTAATACAAAATTCAATATACGTATATACCCCTATCGTACAATAACGATAAAATGGCTTTATATTACGTATACATATATATTTTGTTCGTGAACGTATTCTTGCGGTTTTTCACAAAATTAATAAGGTGGAAATTTTAATGTAGAACTACTATTTTATTAATTAGTCTCGAAACTATAATAAAACTGAAAAGAAAAATGTTCTAGTTAAGAAGGTAGAGAAGGATGGTAATAGATTACAGTGTATGTGTGGTTAATTAATTAATCTTACGACTTTTAATTAGAAAAGTTTTCGTGTATATACAGAAGGCTGTATACATTACAAGGTTTTTGAGACTCACCGTCCAAAATCACCAGAAAAGTTATGCTCTTCTGCCGAATGATTCTTCCAACAGCTACTTTTCAATTCTCCATTCACTAAACTTAGCACTAGCCAATCTGGTGACTGTTTTATCACAACTTTTAATGCAGATACTAATAAACGTACCGCACCTTTAACAAGATGTTTGTCCACTTTTATTGGAAGCGGTTTTAAACTAAGCAATCCAGCTGGCAATTCTTTTATCTTTGAATTCTTAACACCAGATAATAGAAATGGATAACGCCGTTGCCGCTGTTGATCATTATTATTATTTATATTATAATTGTCATTTGTATTATAGTGATGTTGTGCCTTATTTAAATGATGATCTTTAAATTTAGAACTTTCAACGCCATAATTACGATTAAACAAAAGGAACTGATCATTTCTTAACAAATAATTTACATGCATATCACTGAAATCACTTTTATCTAAAACACTACTACGTTTGTATCGATCTTCATGTTGTTGTTGTTGTTGTTGTTTAGTTTCGCGGACATTTTCAGACTCATCTATGCTGTTACGTATATTAATTGAGGATGCTGTGTCGATCCAAAGCCACACAAAATGACCATCCATCATATTCAGCCGTTTTGCATCCTCTAATATACGAATAGCACTGGAACGGTCGCTCAATAACACCACAACACCCCTTGTTGAACGGGAGATGTCCGCTAATTTTCTGCGAATTTAATCATAAAATTCACTTAATTGGTCTTTGTACAAAAATTACATACATTCAAACAATTATTTGTGTTTTTCAATTCGTTCTCGTCCTTGTTTTATATAAATAAATAATTATATAAGATATTTGTCTGGAAACTTAATTGAATTGTTTTTTCTGGAAGATAATATGTTTAATACAGAAACAGAGTATATTTGTTTGGGGCTATTTTTAGTAAATTCTGTGAGAAAATGTTGATTTAGTACTCGACAATGTCAATCAAAACTATATAGTGATTAGATTTCAGTAAAGGTATTCGATATTTGTTACATTTCTTTAATGGAACATTGTGTATTTCTAAATAAATTAATGTACATATTTCAAAAATATAAAAACAGTGCAAGTTTCGTCCAAGTTTGTGCTACTTTAGTACTACTGCAGAAAACTTAATTATTACATAGATAAATTTTTGGTTTATATATAACTGTATATGACAGTAATTTATATTGTGCAAAAACTTTCTTTGTACTTATAGTTTTAGAAAAACTACCAAAATTAATGAAAGCTACCGAACGAATTGATGATGTTTGGAACTTTTTTGTAAAAATTAATTAAAGCTGTATACATAAATTTAGAAAAATGTCGATTTTTTTCATGACGATGATATAATATTTCAAATCAAACCAATTACAAATTGGCTGAAAGGATCTCTCTAAAATCTTCTACGGAAATGGAGTACCTACATATGGACTAGTCCTTAACGTTACCATAGTAACGTGACTAAAAACACCCTTCAAGATGTTCAGATATCATCAAATATTTTTTTTGTTCGACCCCTATATATTCTACAATAATCCAATCCAATTTTCCTCAACATATATGGGAATTGTGAGGAATTTACTTAAATATAAATCGATAATGTGTTGGTCAATAATTAGTGAAAATGTACCTAAATAACGATTGCGGCCTTAGCGGTGACGGTAGACCGACTAATGTTGGATGCAATGGCTGTGAATTGAGAGTAGACCAAAGTTCAGGACGGCGTAAAGCTGTCGCCGATGCAGGGTCTGCCAGAAGGGTGAAAGTGTGCCAGTGGGCTTGTAGTAGTAGTCCTCGTAATGCTTGCACCAGCTCTCGACCAGTCGGCGCCAGATGAATTTCTAAAGGACTTGATTCCTGCAATAAAAACAAACAGGAAAAATATTTATAACGCTTGATAGGTAATGTATATGAACGTGACAAGGTTAAAGGAAGATGAAAAGTGGAAAATATGACATTGTATTGAAAATGTTCAAATTGTGTAAACTATATACAATATTTCTGAAAATTTAAATATTTATATGAATATTACTATCAAACTTTACACAAATTTTGTAACAACTTCAAAGTTGAATATATTATTATGTCAGTGCATTTACATTTTAATGATATTATACAAAGTTTGTAAATGACATTTTTAATAGATTTTCACATTACTCGTAAAAATTTTAAGTGCCCACATTTTTGTTTACACGAATTAAATTCTATTTTGTTACAAATATTATAATATGGATTAAAAGTTAATAAGTACCTAGGTATGTAAATTAAATTTTTAAAATATACACAAATAAAATTGTTAAAGATTTTTCTCTTTCTCATCTCCTTTTACAGATAAAATGAAGTTTTACTCTAAAGAAAAAGCTGTTTAGTTTAATATTACATGTCTTGTTGAAATGTACACCATAAAAACTCGAACAAAAATAATTGGACACCTATTGAAGTTGAATCTATGTTGAGATTATTTTGTGTCCTTGCTAGAGTAGGTAGTTTTTTAAATAAGTTTTTTGTCACACTTCTTAATCTGCACTTTAATAAAACAATTCATTTAAGAAAGAAAATTAAACTTTTTCAGCCTATTATTTTCTCAACAGCTGAAATATTTTATGCATGAATATAATTATGTAAATTGTCTAAAATTTAAATTTCATCAAACTTGGGAAGAGAATCCCTACTTTTAATAATACTAATACTAATACAGTTGGGATGTGATACATATAATGGCAACTCTTCATATATACATCATCCATATTGACTTCTCAATTTTGTTTCAACAAGAAAGCAGAAATTGATATTAAAGATTCATTATTAAGTCACAAACAAAATTTCGCATCCTTGCCATATATTTTGTTAACCTTTAAAATATTTTATGTATACATCTATGTTTACTTGTATTAAGAAAAAACTTGAAAATAAATTAGAAAGATGAGAACTGGCAATTTTTTTCTACACACTCCTACATAAAATTTGAATAATATTCATAATGGTATAGAAAAAAGGATAATTTTATAACAAATGGAAAGTTTATATGGTAATATAAAAAGTAATAACTTAAGGGGATGATGCTGTGTGCTGTAATAAATTTCTACATTTTCTATTTGTACAATTTTCTTACATTAGAACAATAAAGTGTAATTAGGAGTTTGTTGGTGCCAACTTTTCGACCTTGTGCGAAAATCTATAATGACGATAATTTATCATGTTCTTCACGTTGTCAACTTGAAAGCAGTATAAAATGATTTTTTGCACCATTCCATATACATTATAAACATTTTGTGACAAGAATTTTTTGTACGTGTTTTGGGCATAAAGAGATTTATATAGAATAGTAGAACATTGTCATAAAAAAATAAAACTTTGTTTCTTGTGGCTGATTAATGAAACGATTAACAACAATATTTGTTTTTCTAGTTATATAGTTATCGCACAGTGATTTATTATCATCTATTTTATGTACTTTTCGCAAACTTAAAGATGACTTTGATATATTAGTTTTTATCAGTACCACTAAGAATACCAATAAGATATCCGCGAATTATCTTCATCCTGAACTACGTCATTCCGTATAAAACTTTTCAAAGGAAATTACAATTAACGCTGTACTTGGTGTTATATATAGTGCAAAAGTGAATCTCAAGAAATATTTTCTTTAAAATAGAAAAGGGTGAATTGATGACTAAGGGCTGATGTTCGCAATCTCACAATCAGGCTCGCAACCATAGCAACTTGTATCATTTTATAATTTCTACATGAATTTTTTATCTCCCGTTTCCCCCATATCTTCTTATTGCCATTCCATTTCACGCAAAACTGATGAAGATTTTAATTAACAAAAAGCAAATAATAGGAGAATTTTATTATATTTTCTATTAGATGTTCCTTATTATACCGTGGAAAATAAATTATATCTTGAAGTTGAATTTCTTTTATTATCGTCGATATTCATTTTGTATTTCAAAGAGTCTACATTTAATATTATATAATCTTATAATAAAATTAATGATTGATGATGAAATAATTTTCTTGATGATAAGCAATTATCCTGAAAAATTTTAATAAAGAAAATGTAAGAGTGATTGAGATCGTACTGTAATTTTATTATTAAAATTCGTATGAAAATATCAGTTCCAATTTTTACTTACATTTTTATATTTATAAACATAATGAAAAAGAAGAATAATTATATTTTTATGTCAAACTATAAAGAATTTTAAAATGTAATAAAAGAGAAAGCTTTCCCAGAAATTGCATATTTCATTGTTATTAAAAAACGCTGAAGATCTTGTAATGTCGATTACTTACATTAAATATCACTTCAATTACGTAATGTGGATTATATATAGGTAACAACATAAAAAAAAACAAGATTCTAATTTTCCCAATAGGCTTTATTTCAAATGAAAAATACATATATATAGTTTTATATATAAAGGGTATGTTATACAAAATATATTTTATGTAATAAACAACAGAAATAAAAATAACTTTACGTCGATGTTCTTCACAGTTTCATGAAATTTCTTCAGCTATCAGATATATATATGTACTATAAAAGATTATGTTCTCCTTTTTTATATGAAATTTAATACGAACCTTATATGTTCCCGTTCAACAATATTTACTCACTCACAGTCGCCTTCTAAAAGGTTTGCACCACTTACATCTAATCTCTTAAAGCTGCAGAAAAACGAGCAAAAACCCAACAAACAAAAAAAATGACATCCACAGCGGCGTAATGTCCTGTGACTCTCCCTCTTGCAGTCTGTCATCGACAATTATTATTCAAATATGCCAGACTTCTTATTATATAGAAGTCACAGCTTTAAGTTAATTTCGGCGGCTGAAAAATCACCCTAAATTGATGGTTTTACACCCCCTTCGTCGCATCACGTTCTCTCATGATGCCCCCAAACATGATGATATTGAACTGAATTGCTCAATTTAGTTATACAGAAGATAAAAAATTGAGAAAAGAGAACCGTATAGTCCGGAAAGTGACATTTTCTTCATTGGTGATGCGTCATTTCAATTGTATTTAATGGTAGATGAATGAAAGGTATTTTGTGTCAAATAGAATCACTTTCTTTTGAAGGTATACGTAAAGAGTATTTAATGAATTGAAAAATGTTACCATTGACATTGTACAAATTTGTACCACATTTTATGTGGAACTTTTATTATATAAGGAATAAAATCGGTTATAAAGTTAATAATTGAAATTGCATGTTCAGAAGATTTATTTTTTGTTCACAAATCATACGCGAGAACAAAAAGCGGGAAAAAGATTTTCTTTATGTGGATGATTGAATGAACTGCTCGGTACTAATTTCAATCTATGATATAAATTTTAAAGCAGACGTTTCTCGATAAACGTTCATTTCTTTAAAATCTTACACAGCCATTTTTCGCTTCTTCTACGACAAAATGGTATATATATATTACTTTCACATCATTCATATTATCGTACCATAAACTCCATAAAGAGAGAGAATGCAAAAGATAAGCGAAAAACTGATATATACGATAGATTACCATACAAATTTCCTTTTTAAACAAATTAATCCAGATTAAATAGATTTGCAAGACTGTTGCATGACAAAGAAGTTGTATTCAATCTGTTCTATAATTAATTGTTGGTTAAACACGATTAATATTTAATGGAGCGTTTTAGAAAATCACTCGTTGGTAGACTATTAAAAAGTTATTAGTTCGTCTTTTCGTTTTAATATCATGTAAGGATGTCCTAAACTTTTACTGTTATATCCGCAAATATAATAAAAATGTTTCAAACATTTTATTTTATATAATAGTATTAAATATGGCTTTAAAGTTAACTAAAATGCAGAAATATCGAATATGAGGGGCCGTTCAAGACATTATTATTCGTTTTGAATATACCTACTATATTTACATTTGAAAAATATATACAAAATTTTAATAAATATGTAAAAGTTTCTATAAAATGTACTCGAAGTCGAAAGTATAAGTTATTTATCTATACATATTATACATATATGTATATGTATATTAATTGTATGATTGAATATAAAGTTTAGTTCATATTGTTGTCGATAGATGACAATAGGGTTATTTTGTATTATGTTATATTGTTCTACATGCAAACGGTTTACAGAAAATTGTTTGATATAATCTATAGTTTTTTATATATTTATTAAAATTTTGTTTATAATTTTCAAAACTATATATGTATATTGAAAACGAATAATTATGTCCTGAACGGCGCCTCATAGTTGAAATATTGGAAATTTTAAAATGCCACTAATTTCTCTATGTACACGACGTATAGTTCGTTTAAACTGAAAACTAATAAACTAAATTCCTAAGTGGGGATCGAACAAGTACGAAAAGTTTAACCCTCCGGCAACCGAACCAATCAATTATTACAAAACGGCAATCGATTTTATCGGCTGATTGTAACCTAAAACAAAATGCATGATGTTTGCTAAACCTTCTACTGTGTGTCACTTAAATTGCTTGTTGCCGAAGAAATATTGCATGGATTTTGTCTGTCACTGTGTTGTTTGCGTCTCTCTGTATATCGCTTGGACAAACAATTTATTCTTGACATTTTATTCTAGCGTTATGTCCCTTCTATACACATTTCAACTAATGATGTCAATCATTTCAGTTTCGGATTACATACGTATTATTGCAAAAAATTTTCAGTAATCTGACACTTTAGTTATATGTATATCTATATCATATAATTTTTTTTATGTTGTATTAAAAATCTTTATTTGGACCTTTTTCTGAAATCTCTCTCTGATTTTTATTACGAACTTTGGGTTGTCGTAATTTTTTTGAATTTATGTAGAAATCTCGATAATTCCTATAGATAAGTTTTATGTGAATTTGTTTATTATTTCCTAAAATCAACAATATTTAATTATGGCATAAACGAAAAGTTTATTGATTAAAATTACATACATATATATTGGATTTTAATAAGAACTAATATCAAAGTTCTCCCTACAATGTTTATATATAATATTAAGCGAAAATTTAAGTTGTTAATTCACGCAACTTCCTCAATTATGTAACTTATATACGTTATTGCATGTTTATAATTCAAGAGTACGTACACAAAATTGACTGTCACTTAAAATTAACTCTAGTATAGGTATTTTATGACAATAACATTCTTCTCTAACATAACACCTTCCCAACAAAGTTGAAACTTAGTATGTACATATACATACCATATAGAGGGTTTCCATTAAAAAACGATAACTAATGGTAAGTATGTGATGTGAGAATAGGGAGTGAGGCACTTTTTGCATAGTTTATAAATATGTATATGCATAGTTTAGAGTGAAAATGGTCTTTTAACAAAAACAATAACCACTTATTAAGACCATATTGTATAGTTTAATATTATTAAAGTTTATGTAGAATATAAAAAACAAACTTTTTCAAACTGGTTAGAAAATCAGCCAAATTCGTACGAAAAAAATGCCCATTTACAAAAATTTATTGATGAGTCTATAATAAAAACTTTATAACAAACAGTAAAAGATTAGTTAAAATTCGGAAATTTTATCGTATTGTATACTGTTTTGTCAAATTTTATCGTTATAACAAATCCATAATGTGAAACATTTAAAAAAAATTCATATTTTATAGCAATTTTAATGTAAGTGGTTTAATAAAATGGAAGTGTTGTAAAAACTAATTAATTCAGTCATATATGGCAGAAATGTTAAAAGGTCATTAACTACATTAATGTAAATTTTCAAATAAACTAATAACTTATTTACAACCACACTATAACACGTATTGAACTATTGATCTCACTAAAAATAAAGCTTCTTTACGTATTAAAATTTTACAATTGTGCATAAATAAAATCCAATTTCGCCGGACATGAATAGAAATACAATAAAAAATCTATCTTCTAAAGATCTGCATTGAATGTAAATATAAACAATTAAACATAGCACAATGAATATTCAATATATTTTACCGGAATATATTATAAAATGAAATGTAATTAAATATTTTAATTTTCTTCCTGCATGCTATTTAATTTACATTGCTTTTTATGTTGATCATCACACATAATTAACAACAAATGGATTTTATAATGTTATTGATTTTGTTTGTTCATTACTAACATTCCTATTTAATGAAAATTTCATGTAATACTACTCTATTATTTTTCATTTCGAATTTATATTTCAATATTTCAAGATATGGATGAATAAAAATGGTAAAACCGACAAAAACTTCAACTTTAAATTGACTAAATCATTAATCAATAAACTAAACCAAAAAGTTCAACCACTTAAATGCCAGCATTTTAATTACTTGCCAGAATATACAATAATTATTTCGATAATTGTAATATACGAGTAAAAGTTCGTTGAAATATTATTGTAAAATTTGAAAAATTATATCGAATATGTATTGTTAGTATAAAACTAAAAAATGGGTTTGAAACAATAGTTTATCGTTACTAATCAATATAGACTACGTGGAAGTGCTAGGAGAGCAAAACTTTACTAACCACTTCGTTGTACACAAAAGCTCGTTTTAATCATTGATTGTACAAATATAAAGATTAAATAGTACAATTATAATAAGTGAATATTAATAATATTATTATTAAATATTTCGAAGAGATTCTGTCTATAACATGAAAATTTCCAAGACAAAATATTGCCAATATCAAATTTTCTAATCAATAAACTATATACAAAAGTTTTAGTGTAGTAAAACCAACTCCAACCACTTAAAAGTTGTAGAACAGCTCATTTAAATTATATTACAGCATACAAAGACATAAATAATAAATATAGAATTTGGAAAAGTTTTTAAGATCCAAAAAATAGTTACATATACATATATTTACATTAAAGTTTGGGAGGTGAATGTTTCTGATCTGACAAGCATTTTTGGCTTAACGAGCCAAAGGTGAATTTGCCATTTGCTTGGAGGCTCACATTATGCCTTCTAAACGAGATTAGTATTAAACTTTTTGGCCGAATATACGTTAATTAATAATATTAAATGTAATGCATATTATTAAAACATAATACGTATTAAAAATTTTATTAAAATTGCCAAGTACAGACAGGTTGTAAATAATGCAAGTGTTTTTTCCAAATATGTATTGTAAAAAAATCGATAATGTTGTCTATAATACTGAAATTACAGTAAATCCATCTTTGATGACAGTATGAAATGCCTCCATAAAAATAAAAAATTTTTCAATTTCTCCTATATATGTATAGTGCATTAAATGTGTTGTAAAGTAACATTTGGGTATATAAAGCTAATTTTTTGAAATTTAGTTTTTATTTTAAAAGTCTCTAAATGCCCAGTGTAAATCCTCTAACTTTACCGCATAGTTTTGGTGAGTTTTACAGCATAGTTTTTATTTTTCTTAACAGTTTTGGTTATTATTCATAAAATCATTTTTTCTGTTGGTACAAAACAGGGCTTCTAAAATATATAAGCACAAAAAAACATTTTTTCAAACATTTCTTCACCCTGTATACAAATGCAGCCACCCTTAATTTGATTGTATAATACATTTTAACTGTCATACAAATAACGTTTTGTGATAAATGTTGGTAAATATTATATGTGAAGTAATGCAGATGCATACATACAGATTGGCACATATATACGTATAACCCAAATAAATCACTCACCAAACTACGAAAACCAGGTAGGAATTCAGTTTGTCCGCGTGCCCAAATTACAGGAATGCCAACATGTTCAGCTGTAAGGGTAACAGTAAATGCTGCTGGAGATGAACCAACCACCAAAACAGCAACAACATGTTTCCCTTCAAACTGTTGACAAACAGTTTCGAGTAGACGGGCACTAAAACTACCATTTTTTGGTAATTCGATGGCGAGCATGTCCAATGTAACATTGAAATTGTAGCGGTCATTCTTTGTACGAACAGACATGTAAGATTGTGTGATGTTCATTAATGTTTTGTTAAATGCTCTTGCATAGTTTTGGGTATTTGATGGGGCCGCAATTGCAAAATATAATCGTTTCGGTATAATGTGTCCATCGTTTGGTGTCCGATAACGATATGATGGGATTAATTTGCTCTCTTCGTAACCGGTGCCAGTTGCTTTAACTAGCAACAATGCAAATTGTATTATTAGTACGTATTTGTAGAAGGAGTCGTCCGGTCGATAATTTAAGATCATCTTTAATTCAAACGTAGCGTGGCCAATTTTTTTCGTTTGCTTTTTAAAAGGTGTGTGAAAGGTAATACTATATATATAGGTTATTGGGTGTTAGGTAAGGAGGAAATTTATTTATATGGGGGACCAATTTCCTGCTTTTTTTTACCTATTTAAGTAACTTGTGGTATAACGTAAGCTTACTGCTATATTATAGTGGAATATTTAAAATGTCATACGTTTTTCGTATTATTATAGAAATAATTCGACTGTTGGGGGATTTTATCGCGTAATTTTTCCAAAAATCGACGCATTATAGTATCTAAATCAATTATTAAAATTAATGTTTTAGACATGTTTTTTAGTATTAAATTGTTTATCAATTTTTACTTTTTGCTTTATTTTAATATTTGTTTTAATAATTATTGCTTTAGTTGCAAATATAGAATGTTGAAATAAGGCTATATAGTTTAGGTTTAGATTTAACAAGTTAATTAAGTTGATTTTTTATAATTCATTTTAAATTTTACTTTATTATATTTAGGTTTGTTCCATTTAATAGTGTTGATCATGTTCCCAAAAAATGGCAATGTTTCCCCATCATCTGAAAAAAAAAATAAAAAATAGTGGTCATTATTAATTAAAATATGCATGTACATATGTACATGCATGGTTTTACAATGAAATTGTATACAAAAACAAAGTTATAATGAAATTTTTTACCCCAAACTAAAATACTTAATTAGAATCTGTGATAACAAATTAATTAAAACTATTTTCCAAACAAACGGATTCTGTAAATAATTGTTTGATGTGAAAAAAAGCACTTTTAAACTTTACGAAAAGTATTTTGAAATAACAACATCTTTTATATAAAAACTATTTCAAATACTTTAAACTTGATCTCCGTTTCGGATAAAAAAGCATTCCGTTTTTTGTATTACATTTACTATATATACGAGTAAGTTGAATTACTTTTCCTTTTGAAATTTTCTCTGTATTATATATTTATAGATATAGAAGTTATATATTATTATTATGTTGTAAGTTTATGAGAACGTTGACAAACTTATCCATTACATTTCCATTAATTGCATATAAAAGCAGTCTAGACATATAATACGGCTAGAAATTTCGTATGATAAAAGGAATTGGTAAATTCAACTATACTACAAAAAAATGGGAAAGACAATTTTCCGAATGGTTTCATAACAAGTGCACAACTCATACAAGTATGTCATTTAAATGAAACACACACACAACCAAATCACAAATTGTGTAAATTTCTCACTGCCATTCAAACACACAAAGAGAACAAGTTATATATCTGTAAATCCTTATAGATGGAATATCGTTACCATAACAAATGAACTTGAAATTGTTCTTGCATTAATACACACCACAACCGAAAAGCTAACATTGGTCCATCGGTATGATAAACTATAAATTTATAGGCATCTTTAAAGTTAAACAATTCCTTTAATCTCAATCCCATTAAATTATAACAGTGAAAATTAATTCTACTTTTTATAATTACCAGCTAATTAATAAAAATTATTGTGCTTTTTTTTTATTTAACTGTTATGTACTTTTTTATTACACCAATAAATAATTCCGTGGTTATCTAAGAAAATTCTACCCTCATTCAATTGTGTATACTTTTTATGTACATTTTATGATTTTATTGCAGCAACTTCAACTTTAAACATTATATATGTATATTGTGTATAAATAATTTCAAAAGTACAAGTAACAATTATTTGCTGACAATTAATTTGTAAACGTATTAATTCAGACGTCAAACAATGTAATAATCTAACATTATTATACACAATCAAATTACAAACATACGATTTAGATAAAACAAAATCATTGATTTTACTATGTAGTGAAATTAATTTTACATTAAATGGAGATGGGCTATATAAATGGAAATGTTTGCGAATTTATGCATTATACGATATAGTACCACACCTTTTATATTCTATTGTATCCCTAATACATGCCTATCCTTAAAGTTTTTAACAAAAATAGCATTACAAAAACTTATATACAGTAAAACTTAAAAAGTAAACTTGTTCTTACCTTATCAATAAATATTTTCAAAGTTTTCCTCATTTATATATTCCTTGACTCATATTTATCACTGTGGTTTCTTTTTATATTAAATTTACGAAAATGTATATAAGCTATTGAACAAACTTTACAATTTGTAAAAGAAAATACGAAAGTAAAATAAATATTTCAAGTCAAGTTAAAATTGAAGAAAATTGTGCTCACATTAACTTTGTTTTAGTTTCGAAACAAAAAGTCAGTTAAGAGTTTAGTAAAAATTCATATACCTTTTTTTAAAGTTATACATTTATTTGAAAATATACATATATTTTATTTAAAAACTTTTTTATTTATATATATATAATGTATATAATTTGTATAATTTGAAATAATGGTAATTAATAAGAACGCGCTTAATAAAATTCCGTCACAGGCACCACACCACCGTTGATGATCATCGGGGATGCAGAATTCGGGTTACAGTATTATACTCTCCCTCTTGATTCTCGCGGTATAGATGTTTCGGCCCCAGTGCTTGGAAAACGCTTAAAACGCATGCCTCAACTTCAAATCGATGTGACCCATCCCATCGTTAAAGATATAATTTCTTTGTTTTTTTTTTCTTTACTATCAATCCGAATTGTTTTTTTCCACCTTCATGCATCTATATGTATATAGTTTTTGTTGTGATTCATTTTTGTAGCAAGTTGTGTGTGTGTGCAAGGGGTGCGAAATGATATATAAGGTGCGGACACACCCCGCCACAAACGCACAACACTCTCGGATGCTGATGCTGGTGGACCCGTTATCCGAAGATGTTTTTCAATGTATTGTATGTTTATTTGGAAAAATTGCACGGATCCGCCCTGATATTTGTACCAAAAATTAACAATTGTTTGTCAAGACAAATATTTACTCAACGGATTTCCTTTTTAAATTAAACTTTCGCTATGATTACAAAAACAAAAAAAAACTATATATGTATCCTAGTAGGGCCACAAACGTGGTGGCTGTATTTTTTTACGAAAGATAATTCCAATGCATAGTATATTTATATTCAAAAGTTATACAAAAGGAAAGGAGTCATTGTCATTTTAGTGTTGAGTAAAGCTTTTGCATTCAAATTGTCTCTGCTTTAATAGTATATTACGGTATTTTCGTTTTAGAACAATTTTCCAACGTAAAAAAATATAAAAAACACATAAAATAGAGCCAAAGCAGAGAGGAAAGTTAAAATTGGCGAATGCGCCGGTGAGAAAATTATGGGCTACAGGATTAGGTTATTTAGTGGGTTTGAAATAATAACAATGAGGGTAAATTAGAAATATTTTAAGATATATATTTTATACATCGACATTTGTGTTGTTTTCTATTAAAACGATCGTGCTCAATAGCAAGTTGCTAGCGCAATTTTGCCTCAATTAGCATTCAGTTTATAAAACAATAGACTTAATGAACTGTTGTGAACATATGCTCTATTTAATTTATATAATCCTGAGTTGAAAAAATATATGTATAAAGAAAGTAATAAACATAGCTATTCGGGATTTATGTTAAAATGATAACAATCTAATACTGTATAGATTTTATTTATGTTGTTAAATTTCAACAGCAAAAATTACCCTATATAATCGAATTATACAACAAAACAGAATCATTGGAAAGGGCGAAAGAAGGCTTCGAAGAGCCCGATAAACAACACAACTTTTTTTTATTGAGAATGAATGAAACGAAAAAATATAATAATAAATTTAGAATTCTCTGTGTGAATTGAGAACAAGATTTATCAAATGGCGTTAAAAAAGTGGAATAAGCTTATCAATAATAATTTATTACTTAATAACGTTAACTGTACAATTTTTGTTCCTTTTTTAAAATTATATATATTTCATTTGTACGTAAACCTATTATTTACATATATAGGTATGTAGCTGGGATTATAAACACCCCACAAAAATTAAATTTTATCGCCCATGAACAAAAACGCCACCATAGAAGTGGTACAATAAAATTTCTGCCCTGACGTATGCATCAAATTATTTTCCATCATCTGTATGTGAAATTTTCGAGATTTTTAATATCGCACACACACAGAAAAATCCGTCAGACGTATAACAAAAAAAAAACAACCTCATGCGACACTATCAAAAATTGTATTATTTTCTTTTGCTAGAGAAAGTGTGTACGACATATGATAATCTTTTTTTCGTAATAATATATCGAATGCGTTTATTTTGTCCGTTTCGATCAAGGATTCGGCATCATGGGACGGTGATATTTATTTGAGGCCGCTTTTGAAAATCAATAAATGTTTGAACGGCAAAATGAATGGATGAGAAAGGATTCGAGCTTAGAGAGATATGGGGGTATATAGGGGAAAATATGGGGAAAAACAACTTTTTGTTTTTTTGAAAAGTTTTGTTAAAAGTTTTCTGTAGAAGGAAAAAGCATTCATGTGACATATAAACGCGATACAGAATAAAACTGAAAAGCAAAATTTAATTTTCATCGTACTGTATATATAGTGGATTGGTTTTTCGATCGATTAAGGAATTCCTTTCTAAGACAAGACGAAGAGTACGTTGGATTATATCCCACTTTGTGTTTAGTTAATGAGACAGCTTTTACATGATTCCCACTGACTGAATGTTATACATCTATATTAATGGATGAAAGACGACCCCATTTAAATGGGGGCCTATACAAGGATGCCAGAAATTTTACACGCTCCTTATTATAAAAACGTTACTTTTATATAATGTATATAATATATATCGGCCACCCAGGTCAACAATTCTTCTATTGATATATAAATATAAAATATATTCTTTTGTAATTATTGTTCAGTTTCAATTTGATATGGCACATCATTTCAGGTTCTGTTGATTTAGTACCATTTGAGTAAAAAAATAATCATTTGAGCCAAAAAAATTGTTTTGTTATACTTAAACTAATTATATCACACCATGGTAAATTTCGTTTCTGCGTTACAATTAAAACTGAAAACAAGTCAGTCTTAACGATTATAAAAAAAAAGAGAAAAGTAGTATTTCAGTGCTTTAGAAAATTACACACAATTAAACAACAAAGCAAGCAACGAAATTTCCCTCTGTACATAACAGACAGTCTGTGTTTCTCAGTTTTCTGTTTATGTGTTCACTTCAGACTATTAAATTTACAAACTGTATATAAAACTTTCTTTTTCTTCTTTAATATGATTATATTTTCTTTATTAACAATTCTGTACATATTAATAAGGGAGAATTTTGTCGCAATTATTACTCCTATTATCTAAATCAAAATGGAATATTTTTTTAAAGAAGAATCCTTGGAATGGCAGTCCCGTTTTCTAATATTGTCTGTATAGTGCCATTATAGGGTTCAAAAGCCCCGAAAAAGCTTATAGAAGATTGTCTTGAACCAGACGTGAATTTTCCGACACGATTACTTGCCGATAAACGAAACAGAGGAAAAAACATCTACAAAAAGTCAAACTACACAGAAAACGTTTAGTTGGAAACAAAATACAGAAGTGGATCGTAAGTTTTTATCCCTATTCTTATGCATAAACAATTGTCACGCATACATTTATCCATCTATACGATATATAATCGGACAGCTGAATGTTTTCCATCTTTCGATCATAAATAATAGAGAAAACAGTTGAAAGATGCCTTTTCATACTAGTTTCTTTCGGTCCGCTGATTCCCTGTGCACACATTGTTGAATTTGCGGATTGTATATTCTCTATATATAATATAAAATGGTAGCGTGTGTGTATGTTATTATATTATACATAGTTAGATATTATTATACCTTCTTCCTTTTTGATCGGTGGTTTCAAGACAGCCGGAATGACCGCACTAAACAAATAGCTTAGATTATTTATGTAGCACCAGCCAACAAAGCATCATCATCATATTTGAAATCCAATAAATAACGTGATGCTGCCATGTGCCGTTAGCCACTAGCCATTTGCCATTCTTTTTTTCGTATGTTTGTTTGTTGGTACAATAGATTGGAGACATTTTTCAAAAACAAAAAAATGCAGTGTATTTATGAATTATGGATTTATTTTTTAATCGAATATTAACTTCGATTATAAATACAAGTTATAAATCATATTATAAACTGTAAAAGTCGTAAAATGCACGAATAAACATGATTTCTATAGGATTAACTCTCATTACTATGTGTAGGTAGATAGTTAGTACTTTTTATTCAGTTTTTCATAGTCCGCTTAACTACACTTGAAATTATTATTATTCATTTTATGTACTAATTTACAAAAGTACGTTTTTCTGTTTTTTCATTGATTAAAAAATAAAATAACATTTAGTCATTTGGTTTTAAAGGCTTTTGATTAACGAGTTCTACTTACCTATATACATTTTTTTTTCCTTTAATTATTACTGTCTTGTCGTAAACGGTAAAATCCTTCATTTAAATTTAAAAATAAATAATAATTTTTATTTAGAGTTAGTGTGTTGTGTATGTACTTAATATGTATAGTATATGTATGTATATCAGTTCTAATAGTGTACTTTGAGAATATGCATGAGAAAATAAAACAAAATTAGATTTTTTATTGCGGAAGTCATCAAGTTCTTTTAGTAGCCGTGGCAGTAATTACGAATTTACGAATTAAACAAAAATATGTATGCTTTTGTCTCATTAATCTTTGTTTATACGAATGTTAGATAAATAACAGTGTTAATTTATAATAAATGTATTAAATATATTTCAGTCGTAAATAGTATTTAGTATTATATTATCTCTAGTTACATTCATATAATAATTAAAAATTATTATACTGATAAGTGATAACTCTGCATAATATGAAAAGTTGTAGAAAACATCTTTTGTAGTGTTTTTATTTATAAATAAAATCTGTTCACTAGGAAAAATTCAAATGAGATGAAATCATTTGCGGTTTTCCACTTTTAATCAAATTTTGTAATTTTAAATCCTAAAACATATACATTTTAAATAGTTGTACAACTTGTACATTTGTGTACAATGTGTTTTTAACTACTAAATAAATTTTAATTTATTTCAATGCAAATACATGGTTGAAATAAATAGTATTAATTTTATTTTGCTGACAAAAGGTATTTAAATATTAAAATAAATTCAAATCTGTTACAGAATTCAATACAAAATTTGTTTTTTTTTTCAAAATGAATATGAACATTACAAATTTTTATTTTGAAAATCTTTTAACTAATTAGTTGCAATAAACAATAACTCTTTAGTTTTTAAAATACATAATTATACCTAATGCATTAAGCTTAAATAAAATTACCCTTTTTACAGTAAACAAATGCATTTGGAATTACTTATGAAAACTGAAAACAATCGCATTTTACTAAATAAATAGTGGTTTTTAATGAAATAGAATGCTTGAATCCATTTTCCATCTGTATACAATTATAATTTGCTAGAAATTCTACGTTCAAATTTAAACCTTTTCAACGTTCCACAGTCAAATATACAAACATTTTAACCACTTTTCATATAATAGTATCATTTTAATAAAGTAGCGTTATTATTAGTGTTTTTACTATACGAAAATGGTTATAAAGTTTTGTTTATAGGTATAGGTGAGTAAATAGTAAGAATACATAATACACAATTAGAAACTTTATTTTACTGAAATACACATTACACGAATAATATTACGTATTATTATCGATAACACAATGCTCAAAATTACATAATAAGTAAAACATTGTCTTACAATCGCCCCATAGACTACCATAAAAACAAGATTAATATATTTAGGTCCATAATTACCCATAAATATCATTTTATGTGTAAACAACACAAAATTCAACGACACAAAATCCCAAATAAAACATTATCCTTATTTTTTGCATACCGTCTATATTATCGTTTATTTGACCCGGCCATTTCATAAAAAACTGTTAAAGATAAAGGTCCACATAAACTACCATTGGAAATTGTCTTCAAGATATACACCTATACAACTGCAGAGTAATATAATTATATAATGTAGTTATGTTTAATGTTTAATGAGAAAACAATGTCAATTTCCCTATATAAACCCCGTCGTCATTCGAGCTTTAAGCTAAGCCCGAAACCACTCAAATGCCATTCATTTAAAATCCAATGTAAAATAAAACAGTATTTGAACAATTCACCGTTGTATTACAAAGTCTGTTAATTTTGTCGCACTAAAACAATCCGAAGCATTTTTTAAAAAGGTATTGAGTTTTTTGGGCCAAACAGCCATTTACAGTTTGAAAAGTTCCAAGTTATATAGCCTAGATCGGGGCTCTTTGTCGGTACAATAAGTAAAGCAAATTATATTATAGACGAGCGATTCCATTGATTTGGTTTTTGTGTGTTGAGTGTGTCGATCGGTGAATTGTAAGTGAAGAATTGGGGCCGGTCCCTTTAGTGCGGTGGATATAAAGTACCGCATCGGGGTACATCTATTGTATTGTTGTCAAATGTGCTTCACACTTTCCAAAAGACACAATATCACTTTCACACCACATTCTACTTGTTTATTGTTTGTATGTTTGCCAGATTAGATGTCGGTTATTGAGCTACCTTAACAAATAAATGCCAACATATACACTTTAAGTGAACCATATATACGTATATATGTGTATACCTTTATTATTTACACGAGTCAGCAGCAACAATTCTATAAAAATGTTTTTGTTTGTACATGCAGTGAAATGTTAAGTGGCTTTTCGGCTAACATGATGTTCACTTGATGACTTGATCTTTTCTTAAACGCATATTACCGTTTTTCTAAAGACTAGGCAAAAAGTCCTGTCACTTTAACCACAGAGCCGGATTCACATATACAATAAGGAAGGTTGTTAAATTCCTTTTTCCCATTTTTATCTATTTCACCCAACATTTTTATGTGTAAATGTTAAATCTAGTTTTTCTATAGTTTTATGTACACGTTTTTATATGTTTGGCTATTTGGAAAATACAACGATTGTAGTTGAGCTTTTGGCATCATTGTAAATCCGGCACTGAATTTTGTAGAAAATAAAAATGACCGACATTTCTTTTACAATTAAATTACATTTGTGTGACACATAAATGGGAAAATGTTTTTAATCCTATATTATATAGTATATATTTTTCGCACTATTTCATAACTTGTCGCAACCATTATTCACGAAAAATAATACGTATTTGTAATAAGAACACCAAAAGAAACATTTATCTTAACAGTAAAAGTAATATAATAATTTTAATTTATACATTTTACTACAAAACCTTTTCAAATTTATAAAGAATGAAAAGTGTCTTCACAAGATTTTAGATTACCTATTGTTCTATTCCAAATAAAATATTAATTCACAATCTACGATGAATGAATATAAAACGTTCATTATTATGTGGAAATAATGTTTCTTTTATATTTGAATAATTTATCTAATTTGATTGTATCTCTTTGGCTGTTTTAAAAGAAAATCGAAGTTAATAACTAAAAGAAATCATGCTTTTAAATATAAACAACATTTTCGATCAAAAATAATTTATTTAATGAAACCTGTCGAAATTGCTTTATTTATTATTTGTTTCTATTAAAAATTTGAAGAGATTTTTAAGAATCAGGCTATTTAAGACAGTAATTTATTAGTTATTAATCGAAAAAGTTTATCACACGGTTTTGTGGTAAAATAATAGTCTATTGAATATTGTGCCAACAAATATAATTATAGGTTTATTTGTGTTAATATAATTAATATTGAATTGTAATAAAGCCACCTAATATTTCAAATATATAACGTGAATCTATACATTTATGGTTTATCAATATATATATATAGGTAATGAAAATATAATTATATACATAGTAAAATATAAAAAGGATACAAATACATATTTCGAGTGACAATAGTATTATTATGCAGATATAAACAAATAAATCAAATAATTATTTTAAATTTATTTTGTATAGACATTATTTATATTTTTTAAAAAATTTTGATATTTTAATGAGTTCTGAGTAAGAAAATTATATGTATAATTTAAACAAATAATGCACAAACTACAACGAATTAATACTGTTTAAACAAACATCAAAAACCATTTATTACTGATAATAACATAATTTATGATATAAATACAACTGATCGTATAATATATTTGAATCAAATGATATTATCAATATCAATATAAAACTATTACATGCATAATATTTTATTATACATAAATCTGTTCCATCTATAGTAACTAATGTCAATTATGTTAACATCGAGTACCTATGTATTTACAAATTTTTGAATATTACCTTTGAATACAAACATGTTTATTATAAAATATGGAAAAAGTTCAAAAACTTTTAAAGCTCATCTTTTTTCTCGTGTTTTTTTCAGTAAATAAAAATTTACTCCAAATACAAATTGCAACACATTTTATTTAAAAATAGGTGCATTATTATATGATTAGGTACTCAAATAATATTTTTTCTATTTTTAAAATTACTTCTACCATTACTTTTTACAACCTTGTTAAACACTTAAACATTTCGTACGTTGTAACATAAACACGAACAAATTTTGAGTTATATAGCAGTTTTATTAAAAAGAAAATACAAACTCAACTTTCTTGGGATGGAATGGAATAAGGTTATATTTGAAGATCTTATAGCCACTTTTTTATCTACAATTCTCTTCTGAATTCTATTTTAGTTCTATAGATAAAGAAGCAATTCCCATTCACTTTATTAACACTGCACTGCACTTCAACATGAACACGAACAAGATTAATTTTAATTCGCTTAATTAAATATCACTGTGAATTAATTGGACAATTTGACAAAAAAAATTGGATTTCAAGTTCCACCCTTTCACTAAATCTATTTCAAACTTCAACATTATCTAATTTTCTAATTATCAATTTTATTTCTATTTTGAATCCAGAAATTGTGTCCTAATTTTTTTCTTTCAAATCAATTCAAATACCTAAAAGAACACTTTTTGTTTAAAATTGCCCTGTTAAATATCACTATAAAGCAGAGGGTTGTTTTTTTTTCCGAAATAAATCTGCTTTTATTTTGTAATTATGTATTACACAATCTTCATTATATTCAAAGGGTTTTTTATGTTTATTTGCTGGTTTGAATGATTTGACTGCAAAAGAGTTTTCACGCCTCATTCCGTCACACACGTTTAGAATTCCCAGTTAATTTAAACAAAATTGAAATTTAAATCAAAAAACTGAAAATGATCTAAAAATGTTTTATATTAAACATGTATACGGCTTAAAAAGTTTTTTAAAACATTTTAAGTTTTTGCACAGTACCATTTTATAGAAATTAAAATTATCCATTTTGTTTGAGAGCTTTAATAAGTCATTAGAATTTAATTGTATTCTCATTTTCCGTAAAAATGGGCAAAATATAACAAATTATTTCCAATTAATTTATTAAACATTTTAATTGGCAGAAAATAACCTCCCTCGTTAATATCTTTTGTTGTCAGAGTGTTTTTTTACATTATAACGAATTTCCCCGTAATTTTCCTCAATAGCTAGCTTCAGTTATAATTCTGGCTACAGATGAAGAAAAACACAAGTGAAATGCCGATCATTTTAAACGGAAAACTAGTTTGTGAAGGAAGGAAAGGCATTCAGAATACGTGCAACCATCCACAAACCCAAGTGTGATTAATTTTTTTATCATTATATTCCCGGCAAACATTTTCTCTCCCAACATAGCAGACACTGATCTCAGATTGGGGTTGGTTGGGGGTTTGTTAGAGGTTGTGGGGTGATTTAATATATATGTGAGGGTCACAAAAGAAACACACACAACCGACGCCGTGCAGGCATTGTGACCAAAACCACCGTCAATTATTATATTTACGATTTCTAAACTCAGTTTATTGAATGCTTCCATTTTGTTTACCGAACAATATATAAAACCTACCAACGATTTTCAGTTGCACAAAAAAATACGTTTAAAATTATACAAGCCAGACAAAATTATGCTCAGAAAGAGTAAAACTGTTTTTGAAATTTTAATTAATATCGTTTTATTCGCTTTGTCCACTTGCAAATATTGCACAATAATATAAAATTTAATATGACATCAATTGTATATATTCATTATTTTCAATAAATTATCAATTGTTCATTTTTACGTTTTTTTTTTCTAAATATGTATATTCCTATTTCAAAATTATTGTGCAATTGTTACAAAATAAATATTCTGTCAAATTGATGATTGATCGATCGTATGAATAACGAAAAATCGTAATTTCCAGCAATTTTTCAGTTTCTCTCCGGTTTTCTTTAGAATTTATATTTTGAGATATATTTTATTCTATTTTATTTATTACTATAACAATTTTGTATAATATATATAATTTGATTAATAGAATTCATAAAGGGGTGGTTTATACTGCCATCGTCACTGATTTTCGACTAAACCAATTAAGATCCCTCCCCTAAGTCGCCCCTATATGCACCCGTGCTTCGAGGGGGTTCGATCAGCCCGCCTTAACTACAATGTGTCACCCCATCAAATATTGCACCCTCCAAAAACGGATTTATGAATTAGTAGATATATTTTGCGGTCAGAAGAAATGTTATCGAAGCATGTTCTTTTGTACAAAACACGGCCATTTTGAAAAACAAATAATAATAATAGATAACGTGTTGGAAAACGTAGATTCTTTTGTGAAAAATTTTTAAATCATATATCTTGTTTGATAAAGAAAATTGCACAACATATGACACAAAGATTTCCCATTTCCTGGCAATTTTTTTTCTTTAAATAAATTGTACACAATCAGTTCGCTTTTTATTTTTGTTGTATTCGAGAAATATAATAGAAGGAATCAATCATTGTAACTGACTAGCCGAAGTACGCCAACAATTTCTTCAATAAACTACCGTACTAGAGCCCCCAAATATACCAATGGATCTAATATGCAACAAACGGAATAAAAATCTTCGAACGTAGAAATTTTAAAATAAGATTTTTATTAGATATTGAGGTCAAGGGGAATTATATCGTGATCCATTTTGTGGAACAATAGGGCGTCACAGCCCCAAAGCAGTCAACAAGAACACACAATCTCTTTTCGTTGCACAAACCTTAAGAATACAAGAAGAAAGGTTGATTTTTTCTGTTCAGGGGTCAGTTTTATACATTTTATACAATATTCATTTTTGATATACCTACAGAGAAATGTTGTATGATTGATTGTGTGGTCTGATGTGGGCTCGAAACTCCATCACGTGTGTATAAATATCAGTTTTTTTATGCTTACGATTTTTCTACAAAATACTTAATAAACTATACATGAAATTCAATTATTATTGCATAAAACATCGTAATTCCAGCAGCGTGTAAAAATGAATTTTTCACAATATGTGTAAGTTATTAATATATTGACTCTGTAAAGAATAAATCACCATCAAACTGTATCATAAAATTTTAATTCATTTATAAAAATTCTAGATAACTTTAGTGCAATAGTATTGAATATCAATATTATGACAAAAATTTCATTTAACTCTTGCTCTTGATTTTGATTTTTTATAATAAATGACACATTATGATCGATTGATTTTAAATGAATTGAAACTCATATTCCTTCAACTCGTTGACGAATTTTGGCAAGGATTATTGTTATAAACCGCAACTCTGTACGATCAATCATTATTAGTTTAGTGTTGTACAAATAACTGATTTTTTTTATTTCATGTTGTAAAAACATTCATTCGCTTAATTGAATTTATTACTTTCTATTACATCAAAGAGAAAACATACATCACAAATTAATTGGTTAGATATTTCTCGAAAAATTGTATCTATAAATTTCCTATTATATAAAAATAATGAGAAAATATCATTTAGAAAATTCAATTGTAATATAAATATATGAGTGACTTTAAAAGAGGATAATGTCTTTTACCTGACATAAAAATCTAGTTATAACAGAGGATTACATCTAAATCCGACCACAAATAGATCGTATTAAAAAGACAACCGTGCAAAAATGCAAACACTTAAAACTATTTAACATAAACCACCCCACTGTGTGTCTATCAAACGAACCCCTCAACAATCCCATACAATAATAATACAAGTCAATGGAATCCAATAAGGACGATAGTCCTGAAAACTACCCCATATACATTTCATTCAATGTAGAAAAGTTACAAAAGGGGGTTATAAGTTATTGTTACACACAGTACATTTAATGTAACCCCCACTTGGGTGCTCGAAAAAGGACCAGCCCATTTTCGAAATACGGTATATACCCTCTTGTATATTTTAAATTTTGTTTAGTTTGCAATTGTGACTCAAGTGCCTTTTGTCCATTTAATACATATATATTTTTATAAATAACAAGTTAATACTTGGCAAAAAAATTATTTTTAATGTTTTCCAATTACGATATGAAAGTGGAGAACAACAAGTGTACAAATCGAATATTTCGCCCATGGGACTGCAGTGCTAATAAGAATTTCGATGATGCACAAGACAATACCATTACGACCACAACAAGTGCAGAAATTGAAACGAAACCCGACCAAAATGAAAAGAAAGGATTTCGACCGATCGAAAAACAAAAAACTGATAAACCACCCCCAGAACAACAAAAACAACAACAGCCGCAACAGAACTATGTCGTCGATCCATTTCAGACGAATTTTCTTCCACCACCGCCGGCTAACAGTGATCCAATCTTATTAGAATCTTTAATGCACGGATACGCTTTAGAAGAATATGCGCGCGTATTAAATCAAGAACATCAAGCGAAAATTTTGCAAGCACGTAAACAACGTCCGAAAAAATACAAATGTCCACATTGTCATGTTGGTTTCTCGAATAATGGACAATTAAAGGGACACATTCGCATCCACACCGGTAAGTGTATATATACGGTTTTTCGGACCTGTATAAATAATGGTAATTAACGTATGTATAAACATGGGTTTAAATATTTTAAAGGCGAACGTCCATTCAAATGCAACGAGAAAGACTGTGGAAAAACGTTCACCCGTAACGAAGAATTGACTAGACATAAAAGGATTCATAGTGGTCTGCGTCCGTTTCCATGCACACAATGTGGAAAACGTTTCGGTAGAAAAGATCACCTGAAAAAGCATTCACGTACACATTTTCAGCCGCAACGTATGTATGCGGTGCCAGTTATGTTGCCATATGAAACATGGGCAACGGCGGCGGCATCGACGGCAAATTATCCATTCCTTCCAATGTATGGCTATTAATTTTTAGTCAAATACCTAAATATTTAACGAACTACTTTATCATTTGGTTGTGTATAAATTTGTAAATAAAATAATTCTATATTTGTGCAAATAGAGTGTATATAGACATATATTATATATTTTGAAATAAAATATTTTCCAACAAGTATGATATCATTTTCAACCCCCTTATAAACAAACAATTCAACGTACTTTATCATTTAGAATTGTTAATGTGTTATTGTTAAATGGACGTATACTGGTCAGCTTTCACAGGGCGAAATTGTGCAAGAATGGTCATTATTAGCCCCAGCTGGACTTCTCTCGAAAAGTGTTGACAATAATTATTATTATTGTACAACTTCCGTATGTTATTATGCTTATATAGTACCCTAAAATTGTCACAACATCCGATGATCCGCACTCTAGGCGGTCTCTATTTTGCCATTCACTATTATTTACGTTTATATGAAAAGACGAGAAATACATACGTATTATGTAGTACGTATAAATAAGATTGCAAGAAAATAGGAAATTTCATAGGTAGCATAATGGTATATTTATTTTCTTGTCATTCAAGAAATTTTACTCACATACATTGAAAAAGCAATCATTTGTCAAGACTTTTATCGTAACAAGCAACGTTTTCTCTTCTATATGCAATTCAAACTGGCAAATATTATAGAATTTATAGATTATGTTTGTGTTATTTTTGTCGTCAAATTTATTGGTCTATAATATAAGATCTTTATTTATTCTTCATGAGTTTCAAAAGGTTCGTAATTTTTTTAAGTAAAAAAGTTTTACATTTTCAGGTTGAATAGATATCCGGGTTGTTCTATTTAATTAAGAGTTCAAAAGGGGTTACAAAACTTTTGTTGAAAAATATTTACATAAACGTCAATAATAGTTAATTTTTAATAAACACCTCTATAACAAAGAAACTTCATAAAGAGAAAGCAAACTTTTTTAATATCAAAAATCATTTTGGTAATTTTGTTTATTCTACATAATAAAAATATAAAATAATTTTATTTGTATTATTTATATACTTGCACAAAGGGATATTTGTGCTTTAGAAAACATGTCTTTTTTAAAAACAGTAAATTTGACCTTTAGTATCAAAGAAAAACTTTGTGAATATAAATATAAATTCCTCTTAGTCGGGATCTTTTGTAATGGTTGTATTACTTTGTTATTAAATTAAAAATTAAATGGGCACAACCAAAGGTAATTGAGTTTTTTTTCTAAATAAGATATTAATAATGCTTTAAACTGTCAACAGTTAAAATAACTTGTGAACAAATTTTATGTTTTCCATCATTTCAAAAAGTTTTTATATTATCGATTAAATTGTGGCGATGAAAACTTTTTAAATCTGTTTATGAAAATAGCGTTTTCGCATTCAAAAAGTTTTTTGGTTAAATTGTAGCAATATCGTTTGCAATTATTTATCAAAATGAATTAATAAATGTTCACAATGTTAATTAACAACAAACGAATTATTCATGAACCAAAAGGAGAATTATTTCATCAATGTTCTAATCCCCAAAACATGGCTTGACCCTCTCTCAATTCTCACAACATACCGTAATTTCGTCTAGAACCTTTTCATAAACTCGAATTGTTTACGATAATTTTGTTGTTTCGCGTTTAACTCGCTGTTTTATATAGAAAATTAACATAAAGTCCAGAAAACATCTTATCCCAGAGATTTGTTTTTGGGGTGATGTAAATATAAATTATTTAGTACGTTTAGCATGTACACAAAATGGCGTTTTGGCTGTTTTATGTGTCTTCTGTTGCACTGTTTTGCATAATACATTTACATTAAACTATTTGAAGGGGCAACAAAGCATGTAGTGAGTAGTTTCCTATGTACGAAGAAGGGATGAATTACGCATTGGGTGTTGAGGGGATTCCATTCATTTTTACTATATGCACTGACAAGATATTTAGCAATCACACTGGGGTGTCTCAGTATCCTCCTATTGTCAATAAAACCGCATACATTACGACCCCCCAACCATCAATATTATTATAAAACCGTTCACCATAAATGCTCATTGTATACAGATATTTGCGGAATATATTTTTCGTCTGAAAAATTCACACACAAACAAAATAATTTGTTAACAGTTTCCGTTAAATGTTTGTTTTTAATTTAGTTTCTCATAAAACGCAAAAATGGCACATTCTTTTATACTACAATGTAAAAAAAGAGCTCCATTCATTATGAAAAAGGGTTTTTGTTTGTATTATGACCCTGTGTATTCATTCTGATGAATTCTAATTAAATTAATTTGGTTTAAATTTGTTTATATAAGGTTTCGTTAACTTTATAATACTTTACGTCTTCATGCTAAATTCCACTATCCACTTGACGGTCTTATAATGAGGGTGAGTTTCTCCAAAATAGATCATTTTTAAGCGTATTTAATGCCTTAGTTCCACCGACACATTTTAATTTGTGTGCAAAACTTTAATATAATGAAAGGTATAAAAGTATTACAAGTTATAATTTGAAAGATTCAACTTGAATGGTACGAAAAGTGTTTTTAGAGTTTGTCTTTTTTCCAACGACTTTAAATGCACAACGAATGGGTTGTTCTTCTTGTACAATAAGCAATTTTTATAAAACAACATACTTACAATGTTGTAACCACCAATATAAAATAAATCATAAATTGTTAACAATGTATTAATTCAACTGGAAAATAATTTTCTTAAAAATTTTATTAAAGCTCATTTTTTGTTTGCTGATTTTTATTACATAAAAGGCATTTTTGTATTGTTCAAATCGCTTTTGTGTGGATGTATACATTTTATTGGTCATATCACACGCCCCCAACTAAACAGGACAATTGACTCCCTTAAACTGTATTTTTTTCACAAGACTGATTCATATTTTCCACCTGTACATATATAATATTCGACCTGTTATTCCTATTATTTTGCCACTGATGCAGGCAAGAATGATCTGAGCCAAAAAAAGCTCATTCAAAAGCCGTGAGAATGTTATGCAATCGATTTTTGTCTCTTTTTTTGTGTGCATATGTGTGGATGATGCATTTTTCATTCCGAGCAATTTGCAGTTGATGCGTAAAAGTAAATAAACTTGAGAATGAAACTAGAGAAGAGATTTTTCACTTGAAATCGGTCTGACTCATTTACTTGCAAATCGCATTTGCACTTTATCAACTACATATATGCGAAATTTTCAGAAGAAATATATTAAAAAAGTATGAATACATAATTATAATGGCTAAAATTTACAACAGCCTCTCGAGGGATTTAAACATAAATTTCCCACGTAATTTAAAAGACTTTTACTTGCTAAAATAGCTAAATAAGAGTATATTATAATGATTTACGTAGACATCTTTTTACATTTATAATACTGTTGTCAGTTTTTATTCAATAAAAGTTTCCCCATTTATTTGTTTTGTTGTTAAAGAAAGACCTCTATTGTAAATAGGAAGAAAAGTGATACAAATTCAATAGGATGTGGCAAATTTATTATTGTAGACAGTATCCCAGCATGTGTGTGGTCCTCAAATCAACTCTCAATTAATTTATCACATTTTTTCACTGCAGTCGTAAAAATATTTTGACTTATATAGATCTGGTATTTTGCCAAATGTAATTAATTATGAAAATTATTTGAAAAAGGAAAATTGTCGGGAAAACATACAGAGAACTCTGACGTTCGAAAGGATAACTGAAAGTACTGAACTTTCAGGATCCTTTCAGAAAATATTGTTAAAGAAAAACAATGTGAATTAATTACTGATTTATTTTAAAATAAATCAGTTCTTAGAGAAGAATTTGAAAATATCTTTTTAAAAAATGGGCATAAAAGTAGAAAATTAAGATTTTCATTATGATTTATTGGAGTATTTTCTTTTTTTATGATTTGTGCCAAAATCTAGATGACGCTGAGTATATTCTATACATAATTAAAGCCTTTATTTATAAAATATTTAAATACTTACGCATATTTTTATATTTAAAAAGATTATCCATTATTCAAAGCCCAAGAATTATTTTATAAAATTTTCTAATAAATCTATAAATAATTATTACAGAATACAGGAAAATACTAAATGCAAAATTCATGAAATAATTTTGTAATTATTACGTTCGGAGAAACATAAAATCGGCCCATTTAACTTAACGAATGTAGGCGACATATTATCATAAAATCTATTAGAAAAAAATGTTCCCTTTTTAAGAAATTAAAGGGATAAACGTGTGTTGGTGGCATCAGCATGTAAAAAGTGGGGGGCAAATACAAAAGGCAAAAGATACACACCACATTCATTGTCTGGTGGTGGTGTAGAGAACGTTTTACAACCCTCACAATATCTTGACGTCGCGACGCGCGAAATCTTGTCGTCTTACAGCTACTTACAACCAAGTAAACGACAATTAGTGTCACAGTGTTCGACAAGTGAGTAGATAAAAGTTTTAATTAAATTTCATATTTATGTAGTTGAAATTTTTAAAATTTAAAAAATCTTCATGCCCTTCTCCCTTTTTTTAGAATGATAACATTTTGGTTTCTTTTTGCCATTTTGTCGTTATCAAATGCCTTTTTAGGCAACACAGTAACGGCAAAGGATGCATGGCAAAAGCCTGGCTGCCACAAAGTTGGTAAGAAAATATTCTTTCAAAATTAAATTACATATTATTTATTCGTAAAGAATTTCTATTTATAAGGGCATACAAGAAAAATCAGTATTCCAAATTGTGTTGAATTTTTAATGACAACAAATGCATGTAGAGGTTTTTGTGAAAGTTGGGCCGTTCCATCTGGCCCAAATGCAAATCCAGCACAACCTGTTACATCTGTAGGCCAATGTTGTAATATAATGGAAACGGAACCAGTGGAAGCTCGTGTTTTTTGTATGGATGGTGTCCGAACACTTACCTTTAAATCAGCTGTAAGTTGTGCTTGTTACCATTGCAAGAAGGATTAAATTAAACAATAAAACCGCCCGAAAATGAATTCCACTACGATTTAATGTTGTACTTAATACTTATATATATAAATTATTGTGGTCTTAAATGAATTTATTGTATCATAATTTACATAGTTATTGTAAATACATAATATATTATATTGACTGACTGATTGATTGTATAATTATTGTCTCATTAAACAAAATAAACATTTTCTTAAGGTTATTTAGACAAATTTTGTCGTTTCATTAAAATTGATTAAAACTTTACAATAATTTCGAAATATTGCACACCCACATAATAATAGTGAGAGAGTTCCTTTAAATTTTTCATTAATTAATTTTCGACTGTATTGTCACGCAATCACCAAACATTATTATGGCAGAAATTTTCCTCTAATAGTGTGTGAACACATTTTAGTAACTAGATAATGTACTTTCAAATGGAGTAATGTTTGTTGTCATGTATTTTCCATGATAAAATCCTAATTCCCATATTGAACTTTACATTGTGACCAATTTTGTCCCAATCAATTTGCTTCTCTTTCAGTACATATAATGATATACGCAAAGCATTTTTTCCATTAGAATAAGTGCTTAAATATGTTAGTGTTAGATATTTTTAATTCTAAATATCTAAATAAAACACTTCTTTCCAAATACTCAATTTATTTATGATTCTTTACAAGGAAATCACCTCTACGACTCACAACGTGCCTCCGCACACAATTATTCTCTCTCTCTTTTTATCAACAACAACCTAGCAACTTCATTTTACTAAAATTTCCTAACATTCGGTCATCCTGAATTATTTTGGACCTCCAAAATAAAATAACAAAAATAACAGAATTAATAAACAAAATACAATTTGTCATTAACAAATTAATAAATTAACTTAAAATTTCAACACAACACATTCACTATTTCACATATTCTTCTAACTTCTTGTTTCTCTTTAAATTTGTGAAAGATTCTCGTTCTACATTCCTCCACAAAACATTCTATATTTTTCTTTGTCAACTCTGTCAAAGATCTTGCAGTTACTGCATAATTTTCTATAAAACGTCGGAAATATCCTGTCACTCCCAAAAATTTCATCCCAATTACCATTCTTTTCCCGCCAGTACTTTTTGATACCAACAACACTGGTGATGAATACGTTGAATTTGTTTCTCGAATAATATTACACTCTTTCCATTCTTTAATAATCTCCTTCATTGTTTCTCTATCTTGCAGTGAACTTCGATATGGCTTGGAACGCACTGGAACTCCATTATCATTTATTTCAACCTCCATCAAATTTGTACACCCAATCTCTTTCAAATTCGAAGCAAAAACATGACGATATTTATTAATCAAGTTTATCAAAGCTTCTTTCTCTTCTTGAGTACCAGTATCAATATTTAAATCACTTTCTTTTAAC